>JAHWFP010183783.1:0-12027 GCA_023313725.1 Lithobius niger | reverse complement strand
AGACTTGTGACTGGTCTGTTTCTGCGAGTTTTATATCGGTCACAATGACATGAATAAATAAAAAAAAACTGTATATTCTTTCAGAAAATAGCTAGGTACAGCCGCGGCAGGCGTGGAAACGGTTTTATCGTGCAATTTACAAAACATTCAAAACACTGAAAACCGCATGGTTAAAAAATAATATTCGAGCTTACATTTGCTTCAAGAAAGTCACGCTATTAAAAAATAATAAAAAATAAAAAAGTTGCTACCTCCTAAATTTAAACGGCTTGCCAATTACACCTACAGTATGTCTCAGAAGTCCTGCAACGGTGTAGGCCTATACGATGTACGCCTATACCATATTAGGCGTAAGGTGTACAAATCAGCAAACTCTAAACTATGCACCTATTGGGAGTAGCAAATGTCCTCCACAATAGGCGTTCACTCGCAGCAAACCCAGGACTCGGAACCTGGACTTTCCTCTGGGTGTAGTATAGACCTATGCCACATAGGCTATAGGCCTATACCACATAGGCTATAGGCCTATACCACATAGGCTATAGGCCTATACCACATAGGCCTACCTGGTTCAGGATTTCTGAGACATACTGTATAATTAAATCTTAAGAAAAGTCCTGTCCGGTTTAGCATAAAAGCAAGCCTTTAGTCCAAAATACGTTATATCAAGTTCATCATTTTATGCATAGACTCAGAACCGAGGGCAAGATTAAGTTACTGTCACATTGGTCAACAATGTCAAAGTTTGACGCTTTTGAGTCGACAATGGAACAGTGTTCGTAGCATTTAAACTGAGAGTGGAACAATGCCTACTGCAAAGGTAGCATCGTTATACTTAGCAGTCTTTACCTACTACTGAGGCGACCAACGGCAACTATTCCCAGAGCTAATAGGTTACGTGTTTACTGCACTTAACAAGAGGAAGCAATTGACTCACAAAGTACACCAGGGCAATCATACAAACAAAAGTAGTTAAGGATAGAGGAGACTTGATGGTTGCCTTAAAACTTTACTTAACTTATGACAGTTGGCTGCAAATGTTTGCATTGTCCAAAAAGAAAGGTTAGTTCTGCTTGGAATTGGTTTGCTTGGAATTGGTTTGCTTGGAATTGATTTGCTTGGAATTGGTTTGCTTGGTAACCAATGTTTGCAGGACTTGTTGTTTATTTTGTTAACTACTACCTTTGAACTTCAGAGCATGACTCTTCGGTCACCTTCTACCAGAATTCAAACTCCCTTCAATAGTACCACTGTTGCCTGGTACAAATCACTTGCTGGTGTAAATTATAATTCACTTTTTTTTTTACGAGGAAACAGTCCTCCAAACTGTTTGTAGCGGACAGCAATTTAATAATCTAGTAAAAACAATGTCTTTGTAATGTGCAATCTTGAATTTATTATTTCCCATAAAAAACAAATTCTGCAATAAAGTTTTAATACAAAGATAAAAATGAATAATGGGTGGGGAAAAAAATAATACTCTTCTAACTATTAACGGTGTTTAGTGAAGGCTTTGGGCATAGACTTGCATGATCCTAATTTTTCTTCCATCGATATTTCTGCATTTGCATCTATGTCTGTGAATAGCAATATTATTATTTAAACAGTTGAATATAATTGTAAATAATAAATACATGTTTCACATACGCACAGTCGTACACACATCGGTCCAGCCATTGTGTGAGTAGTTCTGAATAGGTTTAGGTTTTTTTTATTTCAGGTTTTAGTTTAGGTTTTAGAGTTTTTATTATTATCTAGTTTTACATTTCAGACAGAAAAATTTTACACCTTAGTTATGCTGATTTTTGTATGATTACCAGGTTACGGATGGGTTGCAGCTGTTGTTGTTCTGGGCGTCATGGTCATTCTTGGAATTGCATTCTTGGTACACAGGAAATTTTTCCGACGGTAAGATTTACAATCATTCATTTAAAAACCAACATTTTGTTTCTATATTTGCCAGCGTATAATTTTTTGGAGTGAAGGCTATTTGTTGAGCGAGGTGGCCTGGTAATGTGGCAGAGATCTCGGATTCATGCCTTGCCTTGGCTGCCCCTGGGAAGAGAAGCAGGCTATGATGCTTCGTGTCCATCTTGTTTGTGACATGTAAAATATCCTAGTAATTTCCGAGTGGAATTACCTAGCAAAATTGTTCCTCTTCCCTTATGGTGCTATGGCTTTGGCTGGAAACATGACGAAACAATTACTTTCAAAAAAGAATTCTTTTAATTTGGTTTTTGCGTATTTAGTAACCATTACTATTATGTTAACCTTGTCATTAAGAAATATTATTTTCTTTGAGTTCAACACCTAGCTGCTTCCACGATAAATATTGTTTATAACTAAGACGAGAGAGAAATACTGAAAGTTGGAATTTACAGTGCCCAACTCTCTTGGTGTGTAGATAAACAGTCCGTTTTGGCAGCTGCTGCTTCCTGAAAAGCTGGAAACCTAATACTTTGTTTAAGTTTAATATGCACAGCCAACAAGAAAAATTGTCATTTATGTGCTTGATTACTAGACAAAAGGATTTTTTTACTGGATTGAATCTGCGAAGTTTATCTTGTCGGGATTTTGTTATCAGTGCAGTGATGTCATAGCCAAAATGGCTGCCACCGAGGGCTGGTAAATGTTTAGCCTTCCCCAACTCACGAAACTCAACCACGACAATATTATCGTGATGAAAATATGGCAATGCAGTTATGGATTTCCCTCTAACGGACAGTTCCATCTAAGTTGCATGCAACCCTTAAAAGAAATATCATTCTGGTTATTATTCTCAGCCAGAACTAATGTGAGATAATGTTTTTCGTTATCTACTGGTAAATTTGCTGGTTATTTGCTGGTAAAATAAGTGTAGCAGAAATGCAAGGTTAAAAATACAGCGTACTGTAGCAAGTTTATAGAAACAACTAAATGTTGCGTTCAATATTATATGACCTTTTTTTTAATATAAGTTATTTTGAGAACAACTTTTAAAATAAAATTGTTAGTTAGGCTTAAAAGTCAAACTACACAATGCATTAATTTGTTTCTCCGTAACAGCAGAAAATTAAAATTTTGCAACTGTATTCCCACGCTAGAAGTAAAATTTGTCCAAATTCGTTTAAAAATAAAACGGGATGTTTGAATTTACTCTTCAGGCCAGTGAGTTATTTACATACTTTTTTTCCGCTACACTATCATAGGAGGGACGCATATTTGCAAAATTCGGTGAACCCGTCTTTAGAAACAAATAGGACTCGGCAAAAAGGTGTGCCACTGTCTGGGTTGCTTGCCCTTGAAAATAAGTCATTTGCCAAACATGACAAAATGTCATTTTTTTTTATGTATTAAAAAAATACATAAATTTTTCTAATTAGAATTAGGACACACGGGAGATGCAGATGGTTTTATAGCAGAATCAAGTATTGTTGGTGCTAGGGCATTTTTCACCATCTCTTGCAGAGTTGTATGGTGGGATTTACTTAATTAATATGCACCTTTGTTTTGGTAAATAAGTCGACAATGATATATTTTAATGGCAACAGAATTTATTTTAAGAATACTATTCATAATTTTACCTAATTTCAACCTGAAAGAACAAATTTTCTTAAACAAGTAAAATATAATACGCTTTCTGCGTTCTCCTCAACGCTTCGTGAGCCAATACCTCACCGAAGAAAAATTATAAGATACTAGCCTGAAAAATTATAAAGTGCAATGTTAAAATACTAAAATCCTTCCAGTTTGCGACGACACAGTTTTTGCGTTCATACTGTTTCGTCTGCCACGCCCAAGGCCAACTGAGATAGTAGCTGCGTTCCTCGCACTACTCAAAAGGATTTTTTTTTAACATTGAAAAGGTTTGCGGAAATGGCTTTCCTTGGCTTGCTCAATCTGCGCACCCCTGTGCTTCAGAAATGCGAATGTTTGACAACCTTTTAAAACTTACAGGACTCCTTTTTCTGTGCGACCAACTAGTTGAAGCCAACCAATTGAAATCCGGGTGTCATGGGTGGTTTTTCAGAGCATCGTCTCTTTGAGTTTCAAAAAATCAAGTTACGTGATGAAAATAGGCCTTTAGGAAGAATTAAGATGTATATTTTGTTTGGCACTTCTCTCATCTGCAATGGGGCCGAGTATTTAATTAGTGAGGCATACAAACTTGAGCGCACATAGCATATTTTTAATGATGTAGATGGGTTACCGAATGAAATATGATGTCTCATTAACAGATTTAAGTCATGATAGAGGCTTGGTGAATTTGGCTTTACAGTGCCACCCTGTCTTGGTATGTAGACACGTTTTGGCTGCTGCTGCTTCCTGCAAAGGTGGAAACCTAATACTTTGCTTAAATTTAATACGCACATCCAACAAGAAAAGAAAATATTTTCATGTTTTCATTAAGTCATTGAGACTACATATTTTACTCAGTAGCCCACCTACCTCATTAAAAATATACGAACTGCATACATATTTGTATACCTCCTTCTCCGGATATTACGCCCCCCCCCCCCCCAGGGAGGGGGGGGAAGGGCCAAACAAAAGATAAATAAATTATGATTCCAAAAGGCCTATTGGCATCTGGTTTTTGCCATTGTGCTATTGTGTTTCGTATACTCTTGTGTAATTGTAGCGAGGTGGGTTTTGGATTTATATACTGAATGAATGCAAAATATAAAAAAAAATCTTGGAAATAGAGATTCAATGCCTGTAAATCAACCAACAGCCTTCTACCTGGTAATGTATTAAGAAAATAAATGCGTAAATGACTTTGTTTATTGTTCAACCCTCTGGGCTGCACTGCATCAGCGTGACAATAGTAAATGCTGTCTACTGATAATCAATTGAAACTGTGTTTCAGGACTAACAGTGGCCAACCCATTATGATGGAAAACCCTACGTATGACTTCCCAACAAACGTAAGAATCCAAAAAAAGATTAAAATTTTAACAAAAAGTGATGATAAAAATGTTGTTACCAGGTAACGGAAGTCAACTCTTCGTAATATTATGGTTTATCAGGGTCCGTATTAATAACCGGTCTTTATTTCTTGACCCCCTTTTAACTGTTTATATGTCCTTTTTGTTGCCTTTTTTTATTTTGTAATTGTTTTATTTGTTTTTATTAATTTATTTGAGCCTTAAGTCAGCCGAAGCAACTTAATGCTTTTATGGCTGAACCGGCTCAATTTTGAACATTACCAGACTTTTATAGAAGAAGAAATATCTGGTAAAGGGAGGTGCCAACCTGGGGATTCGATCCGGGAAGCCTCCGATCATCGAAGGGTCCGAAAGATTGTCCAGAATTGGCCAGAATAGTTCCCATAGCCTCTGAAAGAGCATGGCCGCCTCTCACGCTACCCTGGCCAGTAGTCCTGGCAGGGACTTTGCCAAGGTCCCCTTTCCATTGGTTCGACTAGATTTCAACCCTTAATAGAAGTTATGATGGATCATGCAAGCGAATTGGACTGACGTAATTCGTGTATCCTGCCAAGAAATTATGTTTTTCCTCTCACAAGTAGATATTTGTTTTTTTTTACTAATATTTACTTTCACTCTTTCAACCCCCACAGGTCAGGTTTAATTTTAAAATATCGTAAATCCTCTATTTGTATCCCAGGCTACTGCTTCAACCCATTTTGTCCCAGCTACAATTAGAGACCGGTTACAACTGGATACGGCTACTACGAAATTTAGAAAGGAAATTTGTGGTATCAGCCATACAGAACATGTGTCTGACATGTGACGGACATGCTCTTTTATAGTAGAATTTTTTCAAAATCAAGCTAACCAACTTGAGACGGGCTACTACTAATTCATGATTGACAAAACACCCGGCTGTAATTAGAGACCGGCCTCAATTAGAGGATTTATGGTACACAACTATTTTGATCTTCTTATACACGCAGTTTAGTTGCTGCCCAGCACGATGCTTCATTTTCATTTTTTTGGGTTCCCTATTGTATTTTTTTTTTACTTTTTTTTTGGCTTAAAATATGTACTGCGTGGCAAGTTGTCCGCAAAAGGTAGCACAATACACCCATTTTTTTTTCTTTGTAAGAAGCAAAAAAAGATGACACTGCATGAAAATTAGCCTAAACACAAAGTACTTGTTTGTAGTTTTTATTCTTTCTCTAGTTGCACACGCTGTATTTGTGTAGTACTCAAGAAATGAGCAATGCCCAATCAAGACGTATATTTTTATTAATTAGTTTTTGTAGTGGACTGTGATGTAACATTAAGGCTGCAGATTGTTTGCATTTTATTGATACCCCCCCCCCCCCTTTTCCATTTAGATACAACTAGGTGATCTGAGGTCGCATCCCGATATGCAACCTGTTACAGCGCTGGGAACACCTCCCATAGAAGACCAGGTAGGCATTGCTGTGATTAGAATTAAATACAGCTATCAACATTACAGTGTAAATTCTCAAGCTAACCAAACTGTTTTTCTACCAAACTGGTGTTGGCTTATTTCTGGCTTAACCATTATATTATTTACCCAGTGTAAAACCAAATCTTTATTTTTAGGGTTCTATTTAAAACCACAGCTCGTAATCAAGCACCATTTATGTTATATTGCGAATACTTCAATACTAGTTTTTGAGAATTTCGAACAATAGCATCCGTGAGCTCTAGTAACTCGTTATTGGACTTTCGAAATATTATATTTGTCCCCAAATTTACAGTTGACGCTGACCTACGTATTTCCTACTGATCTCAAAAGCTAGGAACATTCTACATGCAGTACTTTTAAATTTCCCGAATAAACCCATTTTTCATAAAATGTAAACGTGGTCTGCGAAACATTGCAAATGCTGCAAATACCCTGATGTGAATTTATTAAAATATCCCAGGGGAAACTGATTTTGTATATGAGAGTAAGTACTTCTTAGTCATTGTAACTTTCACAAAGATAAATGGTATCAAATAATTCAATCCGGCACTAGGACAGTA
Source organism: Lithobius niger (assembly GCA_023313725.1). Classification (NCBI taxonomy): domain Eukaryota; kingdom Metazoa; phylum Arthropoda; class Chilopoda; order Lithobiomorpha; family Lithobiidae; genus Lithobius; species Lithobius niger. Next base: position 5,086 of record JAHWFP010183783.1, on the reverse strand, counting down.
AGCCACATTAACACTAATAAGCATCAATGGACAGTCAAATTGACATTAAGTCTGTCCCTCATCATTTCAGTAATGTGGTGCCTTTGATCCATTACTAATTCATCAGCTTCAGGAGAAATCAAGGTGATGAAAGAGGAAAACTGCATTATAGGAAAATACTTAGCTCATTTTTCAGATGCCTTACTGTCAGTATTACCGGTATCATAATTATGATTTAATAGTTTAATCCTAGTGGTAAATTTACGTTTAATACCTGTTTGCGTAGTGAGTTCATTTAAAAGTTTTGTAAATTCAGCTGATAATTCAAAAGCCAATTTTGTAAAACAGTACAATATTAACTAGTAAAAGTGTAATAGTAGTTCTAATGAAAGTTAGAAGTTTTTAGATTGTTAGAAGGTTAGAAGGTTAGAAGGTTGATGCCTATCTTCACTGCATCCGTCTTTACAGACAACTTTAAAATGCAAGTTGGGTAGATAGTTCTTCCGTGGACATAAAATATGCTTATTTCTTGTAGAGTTTAGAGGATACTTTAACCGAGTTACCTGGAATATCAATTTCGAATCTAAACTCTCTGAAATTATTATTGCCATTTAAATCAAACGTTTCTTAGGCCTGAAATATTCGTTCAACGGGTAGACAGTCACTTGCAAATAATGTGTCCAGACGTAATGATGATGTAATAAAATAATCGTATGTAATAATAATTTCGTAATGTAAATCAATTCAGAACAATTACATAATTTTCCTTTCTTTGGCTTCTTTGTTTCAGGCGGATGGAGGTCTTGTTAATCCTATGTATGAAGAAGGTTCGAGAGCGTAGTATTCATTGCACAAAAATCTGACATTGTAATATTTGAGTTTAATTTATATCCATAAAAGTATGTTTGTAGATAAAGCGTACACATTTAGTTACTTATTTCATCTCTACATGCTTTGGTGAAGGTAACAGAAATCATGTACAGTTCTAGTAAATGCTAATGTTCATTCTGTGACAATGACAAATTGCATGCAAATGATGAGGATAAATAAAACAGATTCTGTACAATGACCAGCAAAAGTAAAACCTGTTGCTAGCAACGTTGCTAGCAATAATGAGAAAACCAAAAATACACTTTTTCCTTGGGAATTATTCATATCAGAGAGGCTTGCTGCAATTCCAATAACTGCATCTGCCGACTTGATGTTTTCACCAGGGCCGCCAAGTGGTTGGCCCAGCCCAGGCCTTGCATCAGTATTCACCTATCCAGGCCCCCATTCTCCCCCCCCCCAAGCCCCACCCAAAAAAACTAAAATTTGCTAGACATTTTTCGTAATTTTTCCTAAATTTTTCTTGCTAAAGCTAAGGAACAATTTAGGAAACTTCCTAAAATTTAGGAAAGTTTTTTAATTTTTCCTAAAATTTAGGAAAAGATTTTTCTTTAATTTCGGAATTGTTTGGACTAAACCAATTTTTGTAGAACTCATGGTGAGGCTTAGGGTAGTAAGACTGAAGAGTGTTTTTACCAAATACAACTTGACGCCGTGCAATTGCTGCAATTCATTCATCAGTGCAGGATTGCAGCAATCCAATCTGCCCGTTATTCCAATATGCAATTTGGAGTGTTTAAGACTCTCAAAAGCTTCAAGATTTGGTGGGCATGAGGAAGGATGTCGTAGAGTTCTTCCGCAGCTGCGAAGTTTGTCAGACTTGCCAACCTGACACTTCAAATCCTGCTCGGTTCCCGTAGAAAACACAAATCCTCTTAAATTTAGCCTTGGAAGAATTTTTCTGGATCTCACCAGACCTTTGCCAGTAACCCGACCAGAACTGTATGATCCCACGATGGGCAAAGCGAAAAAAGTTGCCAAGTGTGCAAAGGATGTTGTCTTCAGAAGGGGACCAAACTAATTTTTGCGGAACTGGTGCACCATCCATAGAATATACACAAATTTCAAAATGCAGTTTTAACAAAAATTTCTTCCTCTTAACCCTTAATGAATACTGGTTTACGTTTCCTTTTGTACTACTCATAAGGCCATCACTGAGTTGTACTGCCAATGAGTTGCCTGGTGTGCTACCGCTCTTTTGGTAAGTCTGAAAGGCCCTTAGTCCAAAGGAAATCATCTACAGTTAGCTGATAAGGCATAAGAAATGCATACTTTTTATGGTTGGGGGAGGTCATTGAAAATTAAAGATAACATCCCCAAGTTTTTATGGACTGGCAGTCAGTATTATTGCCCACCCTTGCAAGAATGCAGTTTTATTCATCTCAGAAGAAAAAACATAACTTCTCCGATTAAGCTTAAACCCAGAACTTCCAGCAGTTCAGTCTTTAATGTTGCCAATCTGCAACCTTGTAATTTTATTGTTAATTAGTAATGTGAACAAATAAAATAACCAATGCTTACAGGCCGGCCTGTGTGGAGGAGCGGAGTGATTATTTCCTCTGTCAGAGCTGTACAAATTGGATACTCTACTCTATTGGATTCATTATTGAACTTATTTTTCTTTATCCACTTCTCACAAAAAAAAGATAGATTAGCTTCACATTTACGTTCAAAACTAAACCTCAGGTTACACACACAAAGTTTCCTTTCTCGCCCTATCAGTTTAACAAAAAGATATCATAGGGTCGTCAGTAGACCTCCTCGTAAGCCTGTCGCTGTCAAAAGGGAAGATTTTGTGGAATAAATGTCCAGGCCCAACACCAAATGTTACCAACTAACAATGAGGAACAAGAATCCTGAGATAAGGGCCCCTGGGAATCATAAACTCAAAAGTTACACAAAGCAATTCCAGACCATGGAAATGGTTTTCCTCCTTGGCTGTACCGTATTTGCTCAAAATTCTTATTGACAAACTGTAACTTTCTCCTTGAGAAGCTGCTTTCATATTAGGTAGCTCAGTGGCCACAACTAGTGGTGGCAATCAGTTGCCTATGGGCCTATGAGCGCCTGGACTTTAATTTCAAGTAACATTGTTACAACCGTCACATGCAACTCATCCTTGTTAGTTGACAGAATGGCAATCGTAGCTTTCTGCTTTGTCATCTAGAAAAAATGGCTTAGTACGAGAGCTGAACTTGACACAATACTCAAACGCCAATCACTGTAGTCAGTGAGCAACTGTAGGCAATCAACGGTCCAGACAACCACAGTTTCCACATGCGAAAGTTCTCACTCAAACTGAAGGTTGTGGCGAGCGATCGTGGCCAATAGTTGCCTAGTGCGAAAACGTCGTATAGATACCCTAAACTGTGTTCAAGGAGTGCACACAGAAGACTGTCATACGAGTGAAGTGTTAACTTGGACTGAGTTGTGGCCAGCCTCCCCCATGCTCCCATTGATTCACCACTCAAGTTTGCCAACATTTCGGCCCATTAACACTTCCAGTCCCTTAACTAGGCTTTCTCCTGGCACCAATATTATTCCTCGTCGAGGGATTCCATGCAGGAGAAAAACTAGTTAAGGGCCAGGTGATAAATGGCCTAAATATTGTCAAAATTGTGTGGGGCCTCATTGGGAGTATGGGGGAGCTTGTCCCCTACTTGTTCTGCTTCCGTGAGTGTGCATTTACGCAGAAGATAATGCCGGTGGCATTGCAATCAAGTGTGCAAGCAGTGCAGCTGACGGCAACCGATGGCCAGTGAGGACCACAGGTTGGCCTAACGACGAACAAAACCGAATGGCACGTAATTTTCTTCCGTATTAAGCAATACAGCATCAACTGATTAGCAGGACCAAAATACTGGCAGCGCTAACACAAACCATTCTGTATTGGCCAGTTATTTACTGTACCATGAGTCCTTATTCTAATCCCAGTTATTGACATTTTTCTTTCCAAACATTTCAGAAATCACTGTTCATATTTCATTCGTATTTGCACAACTCCCTTATGGTTTAACTCAAAGTTATCCAAAATCGCTTGTTAAGATCGGTCTTGGATGCGTTCGCTTCGGTCATGGTTGATCGTATTACCAATAATAACTATAGTGTTTTTAGAGTGTTTATAGGTTTACTACAACCCCTGAATCTATGTGATCTTGGTGAAGCATGTACTATGATTCTGAAAACGGGACCTTTGATCTACGACATGCACGGAACTATGTTTTTTCGAAACACCACACGCACACTTGTTGAAAAAAAAAAGGAAAACAAAAACAAGCTACGAGTCATGTAATGCCCACCAGGGCGCCTTGACTATTGAATAAAGTTAAAGTTAAGTTAAAGTTAAGAATCCCTACCAGGGGAAAAGCGGAGGAAAAGAAGGTGAGTTGACTAGTGACGAAAGTGAAGCGATAAGTATACGTTTCACAGCTGTGCCACCAGAAGTTGACATGTGTTAAGAATGCTACGACGTTGTGGTGGATGTACGTCAGAGAGCGTGAACTGGTGTAAATGAGCGTTTAAAACGACACAAATGGGACGGACTGCTGTTCTGTGAATCATACTAATCGTGCAGGAAGAATTCCAAAGTATTCAGGTTCTTTGTTTAAAACAAAGAACCGTTTATAACATCACAAATGGGACGGACTCCTGTTCTGTGAATCTTACTAATCGTGCAGGAAGAATTCTAAAGTGTTCAGGGTCTTTGTTTGGTGCCACGACAGAATGACACCGGACAAAATGCCGCCCTCTCCCGACAAAATGCCACTTCAAAATTTTTTTACTTTTTTTTTTAGAAAGTCACAATGCATAAACATACTCACAATGTATAAACATTTTTTAAAAGTTACAATGACTGGCTCTCTGACAGTGGCTCTCTCCGTTTACGTCTGACGAGCTTTGGAGATGAATGGTCTACATTCCTGTCAAAATTTACACTGAATTTCCACGAGTAGATCTATAAAAACCCTAGAAGTCATTTTATGGATGAGGAGGGGGGGGGTGCCTTTGAACCGCCAAATTTTCGAAGACCCCCCCCCCCCCCCCAGATTTACAAGATTTAGCCTACAAGATTTTTTCTTGTTTATTTACAAGATGTTTAAACAAGATGTTTTTAGTTGTTTTGGACGGGAATATTTTAGACCATTCACATCCAGTTTGTTGCTCAATTCTATAAGCTGGAACATATTCGTTGTTTGGACGGGAAAAGTTTATAGTCAGG
>JAHWFP010183781.1:30981-43230 GCA_023313725.1 Lithobius niger | reverse complement strand
GTAATGTCCAACTGCGCTTTTGTGATAGGTAGAAATTAAATGATTTCAAATGGTCGACCTGATTTTATTTAGTAAAATGTTTAGGTGAGATTTTACGCATCTCAATACATCAAGGTCGCCGGACAGAACAGTTAAAAAAAATTCGTGTTTCATCCGTGAGGTTTTGAATTTAAATTTACTACCCAAGCGCATTGAGAATTCATCTTTAAAATGGGGTACTATTTACAAGGGGGTTATTTTCTCCATACTATTCCCTCTTACGGGACTGTCGCAAAGTGCAAACAGGTAAAAATGGCTGTAACGCCGCATTAAATCAAAGGTAATTGGCCATGGATAATATGCGTGAGTGCTGATGGTTTGTTTTTCCCTTTTCTAAAAGAAAAAATCTTGAGTGGAGATTCAGGGAGATTGATTTGGTGGAAAATAATACTGACTGACAATCGTTACAATGTTACAAAACGAAATAAAACAAATGGTTGAGCAACTGGTTATTGTTGGATGTGGACAGGGGTATTGTTGTTGTAGCATGACATGATAATGGCCTCGTCAAGAAGATTTTTTTGTCGTGAAAGCAAAAATAAAAGTTGTCGAATTGTGTTTGAGCAAATTTTATACAGTAATATTGATGGCGTAAACCGAGACTACAGGCGGTTTGCGAAGCGGCCTGAAAAGGCAGCCGTAGTCGAGGTTTACCAAAGAATTATTGGCTTATTCAGATATAAATTACAATAGGATGTTATCTAATATGATGCTAATGTTACAAACATTTATTAAATAAGTAGCGTAAGCTTACAAATTCCTTTATCGGTAAATTTTCTTTCAAAGTAACGAAAGTCAGGGGTATTATTCAATCTTACTCACAAAACGCAGTTAGGCCATTAGGTGGACAATGACAGGAAAAATCGGCAAAGTGTAAATTGATCGGGAATTGTAGTTTGTCGAAATATGAAAAATCTATTCTAACGAGTTAAGGGTAAAAACTGCATGCAAATTTTGGCGTGCATTTAGCTTATGAGGAAGGGTTAGCAATTTTGCAGAAAGCTGCAAATTTTCTTTTTTGTGGGAAAAAGTGGGAACGTTTTCAGCAAGGGTTATCACTTGTCAACTTTGCGTAACATCTCAAGAGCGTGCCCATCGCACTGGGTCCTTGTTGGTTAACGTGCTGATTAATTTCCCAACGCGGACAATCAGGCTGACCAACCTCTTTACAGAGCTTTCATGACCTGTCACAGAGCGGGCCACGGGTTTCTCCTAAATATAGGCCTCCTTTACCGTGATGGTGACGGTGGCAACCGAGCATACGAATGAGATGCTGGGAGTTGCAAACCCGAACGCAAGGCATCATTGAATTCGCCCAAATCATAAAATAATAACGGGACATAAAATTAAGAAAAAAAAGTGGTTTAGTTATTTTAGTTGGGGATGCTGTTGATGAATTTTTAGTAAACCCTATGTGGCGCCAATAAGCATCTAACGGACTCTAAAGTATGAACCTAATTGTTACGGTAGGTGCTTCTGAACCACGGCACTTGTAATATTTTAAAATCACCTACTCTTTACATGGAAAAAAAATTGCCGCCACAATATGGCGATATCAAGCTCAAAATTCCGAAAATTCAAGTTAACCTATTCCAAACGAAAATTCGCGATTTGACGCAGTCAATTATTGTTTTGAATGGCAAATCTGCCTGAATCTAAGGAGTTTAACATGAATAAAAAGTGCAACATTAAAATCCGCGATTTAACGCTTAAGACAATTGTAATTTTGAACTTAATTATTCATGGCTGGAAAGAATTCACAGACTGCAATGACGGATTGGTCGAGGCGGTGTCAACTGCCAGCAGCGACTTCCCCCACCCTTTCGGCCGTTCCGCATTAAACAGTGATTGCTTCATTTTTCGACTTGTTATTTTGAGTAATACGATACCGCTCAAGTGCCTTGGGGAAGAGTTGGGAGGGCATAAAATTCGTGGTTTGGGAGCTAATAGCATGATTTAAATGACCGCAGGTTAATTTTTTGTCGGCCTCCATGCTTTTTTTTTAATAGTGAAAATTGGTTCATGCAAATTTTGATCAACAGAAATTGATGAGTCTACACAAAATAAACAAAATGAAAATTTTTGTAAGGATTCATCTGCACATGAACGATTTTAGGTGCCAGTGTCTAAACCAGGTATAAATAAAAGGTTGCACAGGTACAAGTCCCAAGGTGTTTAGATTGACAAAACATGACAAAATAAAATTTCGCAAATTCAGATTAAGACAATTCGAGCCAGTTATTAAAAGCCAAAAATTACAAACTTTCATTAGTCAAATTCTCCTGGAATCTCGTTAACGACTGGTCGTAAATTATTTACATGCTGGTATCCTTTTTGGACTAAACCAGTGGAAACTTCTTTCACCTTATAAACTAAGGGTGAAATCTTTTCCACAATAACAAATGGACCTATCCATCTTTTCTGCAATTTCGTGGCAAAGAAAGCATGTTTTTTGGATAGAAAATGAGATTTTACCCAAACAGTGTCGTTAACATTAAATTCCTGGGGTTTTGGTACCTTTTCATTGATTTTGGCGTATTCGTATTGTCTGTCTGACTGTCGTATCCTACGGACTTTCATTATTGCGCGACGTAAATTGTTGCTAAGGGTAGCAGCCCAAAGGGGTACGGGTTGCTCGAGAGCTTCTGGGATTGGAGGCTCAATGCCTATATCGATTTCTCGGCCGAAGTTAAGATAGGCCGGTGTGAAACCCGTGCGGGTATCAACGGATGAGTTAATGCTCATGACAAACATTGGCAATTTCTCATCCCAATCCCTGGGGTTTTCGCTACAGAACTGTGCGATCAGTCGCCCCAATTTCTTACACTGAAGCTCTGCGGGCGAATTACTCGCAGGATGGTACAAAGTAGTTAATCGCTGCTTTATACCAAACCTACGGTATATCTCGCTAGTAATTCTCGCTGTGTACCCTGCAGCATTATCAGAAACCAAGACACGGGGGAGCCCGAAAATTGGAAATACTCTGGTAATTAGCAAGGTAACAAGGCTCTTAGCATCAAATTTTCGGCATGGGAAAGCCATAAGAAATGATGAAAAAAGATCTGATACTACGAGGATGTTTCTGTTTTTGCTGGGACTTCGTGTCATTGGAAGATTTTGCTTCCAATCAAGATGCAACGTGTGGAAGGGTTGCTGTAAAGGAATGGTGGCAAGCCTAGCAACATTCTGTGCGCCTCGGCCTTTGTGCTGTTGGCACGAGAGGCATGTTTTACAAAAACGTTGGACCAGCTTGCTCATTCTGGGGAAATAATAGGCACGTTTTAAGCGCCCCAGGGTCTTTCGAGCCCCGAAATGTCCCGCTGGAAGAGTTGAATGGTGTAACTCCAAAACTTGACGCTGCAAAGAGCGTGGCACAAAAATCTTAAGATCTGATGATTCCTCTAGATCTTCAGCAAGTTCTCGATATATGAGTCCAGAACTTTCCTCGTAAATACAATTTTGCGAGAATTTATCAACAAACCTCTGAATTGCAAGCGTCTTTGCTTTCCAGGGTTTACCCTGCAAAGCTAAAGTTAATGTTGCCATGTATGGGTCTTTAGCAGTTTCCTCGGCAATTCGGGGAATTGTAAGTTGTTCTACATCAATGTTACAGTTAAAGCAATCATTGTTAAACAAGTATACAGATTCCCTGCCAGGAATTTTAACTTCAGTGAGTGGAGAGCTCACTTTCACTTCCTCGGCTTCCGCCTCAGATTCGTACAAACGTGAAAGCGAGTCCGCAGCACAATTCTCTGAACCTTTTCTGAACACGAGTTTTGCCTCCAAAGAAGACAAAAAGACAAGCCAACGAGCTATTCGCCCCCTGTTGTTCTTTTTCGTGTCCATTAAGATTAAAGGATAATGATCCGTAGAAATTGTGATGTCACCACCTTCCACTAGATGGCGCCACTTCTTAAGCCCAAAAATGCATGCCAACATCTCACGATCAGAAGTAGTATAAAGACGCTCACTTTTCGAGAGTTTTCTTGATGCCATGTCAATTGTGACGTATTGATCGCTATCGGGTAACTTCTGGGCCAAAATGCAACCAAGCCCAGAGCCGGATGCGTCCGCCAGTATGGTCCAAGGCAGGGTAGGGTCAGGGTGGGCCAGAGTTGGGGTATCCAGTAAGGCACTTTTAATGCCCTGGAATGCCTCTTCCTGATGGGAACCCCACTGAAAGTCTCGACCGTCACCACGTAACAAGTCGGTTAATGGGCTGGTCCTTTCGGCGAACCGATGGACGAAACGCCGTAGCCAGGACGCCAGGCCCATGAACTTTCTTACCTCGTGCTCACTAGTTGGGCGCGGATAGGCCTGTAAGGCTTTGATTTTACCAGGGTTAGCTTTGACACCGTCGTCAGTTACCAAATATCCCAAGACAAGTAGCTCTTTTACGCAGAATTCCGATTTTTTAAAATTTCCAGATAAGCCTTCGGCTTCCATCATATTCAGGCCAGCCTCCAGCCCTAGCATGTGTTCTTTCCATTGCTTTGAAAGTAATCCAGCGTCGTCCACGTATTCCTGCCAACCTAGGTGGCGGATTGGATCGATGGCTTGAGCCATTGCACGGCAAAAATTCGCCCCGCTATTTTTGAGCCCGTACTGAGCACGTTTACAAATAAATTGGCGGTCATGTGTGACGAAGGATGCAATTTTGCCACTCTCAGGGTCCATTGGAACATGCCAATACCCGTCTGTCATATCCAAATTGCTACGAAATTTACACTGGTGATACTGAGCAATTAGGTGATCAATTAGGGGCAATGGAAAAGGGTCACGTGCCACTGAAACGTTTAAAAACGTGTAATTCGCGACAAGACGTGTTCTGCCGTCTTTTCTGGGCGCAAGAAACACTGGGACACAATGTTCACTGAACCCAGGAACTATAATGCCTTGGTCGAGCATGTTAGCAATATGCTCGTCGACCTTTTTACGTCCTAAAGCACTTAAAGGGTATGGGCGTTTTGCGACAGGAGGAGCTCCGCGAGTGTCAATTGTCATTGGTGGACAATGTTTAAATAGACCAGTTCTTTTTGAAAAAACATGCCTGTGAGAAAATAGCAAGCAAAATAATTCTTCTTTTTGTTCGGAAGTTAATTTTTCAATTGCATCAACTTTCGCACGGATCTCCTCCTCGCTGGGATGAAGTTCTGCATTAGCTAATATTGTGCCAACAGGTGGAGGAAGGTCTCGAAAAGGGTTCCTACGTAGGGCATACGAGTACCCCGAGTAAGGTGCCCAGTACCAGTAATTTGATTTATAATTTAGCACCATGCCCGAATAAGTTAAAAAATCTGAACCTAAAATTACAGGCTGAATGGCGTTTGGCAGTAAAATTAGTGGGTGAGTGAAAGTTTTAGTTTTAATTTGGAATTTTACATTTACAAATCCTTGACAAATTGTCCATTGACCGTTAGCCATCCGCACACGGAATTCTTTTTTATGAAAAATATTGCCAAGATTAATTAAATCCTCCTTTAATTCCTCGTCAATAAATGACAGGGAACTTCCTCCATCAATTAGCGAATCTGCAATGTCATCACCAATACGTACGCCTACATATCCACACGAAGTAGCTTGTGGTTCGTTGGGACCGTTAATAATAACAGGTAATTCTTTATACAACACCTTTTGTCTATTTGGTTTATTAGAGTGCGACCCCCATGGAATGTCGTTTGGGTCATTCGGCACAGGTTGGGAACTGTACCAATGCGAACGTCGTTCGGACGCTGCCTCTCCAGCCACAGAAGAGCGTCCTATTCTTTTGGGAACTCTGGGGCTGTTGGATCTAACCCTTTGGTTGCAGAAGACATTTGGCTGACATTTTGACTAGCCGATTTACTAGCTACCCATGCAGCTCTGAGCTCAGGATGGGCAGTCCAGCAACGTTCTCCAATGTGCCCAACTTTGAAACAGACGTTGCAAGCCACTCGTTGTCGTTGTTTCGGGTTATAACTCTTTGTTTTTGAGTTGTTTGTCGCATCAGAAGCAACCCTGGCTGAATCTAATACAGTTTTCGGTTCAGTTATTTGACTCGAGTTAAGTTTTGCTAAGAAGCTATTAATTCCTCCACTATTCTGCTTGAAAGCGTCAGCAAGAATTTTAGTGTGATAACATTCTGAATTATCATGGCTGGCAGTATTATGGAAAGTACAGAACTTTTTCCTGAAAATAGGACTAGCAGGAGAATAAGCAGCGCCCGAGGATGGTCGTGGAGCTGCTGCACCCGTTACAATCTGGCTAGTTTCAACAACATTTCTACACACAGAAATATTAGCAGTAGTATCAGAAGTGGGCGAACTACTTTCAGCACAAAACAATTCCATGTCACAACAGTGATTGAAAAATTCCGTTGATGTTGAAAATTCCTTATGCACAACAAATGGTCTCAACCTCATGTTGAGGTTCTGCTTTAATATGTATAGCTTTGCCTTAAACGTACATGAATCATCCAACTGATCTAAAATTTTAACACATTTTGCATAGAATGCAGTAAAATTTTCATTTTCACCCTGCTTTAATCTACGTAATGTTTCGACCAACCTTTCATTTTTTGTTTCAGGATGAAAAAAGGCTAAAAAGCTACTACAAAATTCCTGAAAATTTTCAAATGGTTGTTTAGCTTGTAACCAATCAGCAGCTTCGTTTTTTAAAGTGTACGGTATGCAACATGTTAAAAATTCTTGATCGTCGTAGGCACAAGCTAATTTTAAGCGTTGCAATTCCTTAATATAACTGCATGCTGAAGTAGAGCTTAAACTTCCCGAATACGTTGGTAATTCGAGTGGTTTAAACTTTAACCTGAAATCTTTTGATTTTGTCGTGCAAGATTTATTTTCACCTAAAGCAGTTGATCCGATTTGTTTACTATTAGTTGGCGAGTTCTCTACGTTACAAAAATAATTTTTCAATTCTGATTGCAACGTTTCTACAGTTAACGGAACGTTTGCTTTCGGATCACTGATTTTTTTAAATGAAGGCTGAGTAACAATTTCTTTGACCAAGGTTTCCTCGTGAACAATATTATTTGGAGTTATTGCTTTGGCTGCATTTTTCGGCATGCAATCAATTTTCGCTATAAGTTCTTTCAACAATTTTGTATGTTCTAAATTAGCAGCTTTAAGTTCAAGGCAAATGGATTGCTTGCTTAAAGAAACACTTGACTTAGAACTTGCACTATCCTTTTAGCTACTCTTTTTTGCTGAATGGAAAGTTTTAACACTTGTCTCCTCACGCAAGTCAACCTGCTCAACTACGTTTTCCAAAACTGGATTATTTTCTACGAAGTTTTCACTAAACTCTAAAGGAAAATTAAACTTTTGAAACACTGATGTGTCAGCTTGATCATGCTCTAATCGTTGTTCAAAATGCTTAAATAATTTCAACTTTTCGTTTAAAAGATAATCTCTAATTTCTTCTCTTTGTAGCTTTAAATTATATCCAGTTTTAGAATCAATACCTAACCTAGAGTCAGACAAAATTGGTGACTTATCTAAGCTGTAGGCTGTATTATTACTTACATCACGAACCCAATCTTGGCATCTCTGGCGCTGCGTTTTTGTCAAATTCTTCTCAATTCGTTCTTCTGTAACTTTTGATTGAACGGATACGGCTTCGGAACTGGAATCGTTGTCGTGATGAAATTTCGCTTCCTGGTCGAGTAGTGGTCCTGCAGCAGACGAGCGACTTGCTACAGTCCGGCAAGTTAGAGCTGGATTGGAGGAATGAAGCTTGGGTGTCAACGGATTCTTCTTTGAAGGTTGAACTGGAACTGAACGTCTAGTAAGAAGATTCTCACGTCTGGGTGGCAAGGTTTTCTCGAGCAAGGCGAATTCTTCGAACGGATTGATACCATCGTCGAGATTTTGGTCCTGAAATGACTCGAGACGGGATCTACGATTCTTTTGACCACTCGCTACTGCGTCTCTTACATTAGATTGGATTTGGTCCGTGCTGACATTTTCGTGAATTTCGGTAGAAATAGTTGACTTTGACTTACGCAGAATTGGATGGGTGAAAGTTTTTTGTAATCTTCCTGAGCCTCGTTCCAAAAATCGTTGTCTGGCCTAGCTTGCAGCATTCTTACTGGTTACAGGGACCTGTTCGGAAGGAGTTCCAATTGGTGTAGATGTTCCAGGTAAGTCACTTGTAGCTGGCAAAGTTACTGGTAAGGCTGACATGTCCTGCTCACGCAAATTACTAGTTGATAATCTTGAATGTGTTGACCTTACTTCTGGTGCTGAAGTTGAACTGGCGGAATTAGACTTTTCGGCTGTGCCTTCTTTTCTAGCCAGACGCTGTTCGGTTTTCCTGAAGTTGTATCTTGACAAATTGTCTTCCATGTTTTCATAATTCCCTAGTTGCCTTTTGGTAATACCTTGACTAACTTGACCGGCATTGATGCACCATATAAACTGTAGGGTTAAAGGGCCTAACAGTTTAGGGACAAGGTCTAAAACGTGCCGTGGTGGTAGTCTAGGGGTTGCAGGAATTCCAAATTTACTTAAGCGGATGGATTAAGGCTAGTAGTCGTGGTTCAGGTTTGGTGTTGGTTTTAATTTAACATTAGAGCGATGGAGAGCTCGGGCTCGCCTGAAATTCTTGGGCGACACTAACCTAGGCTTAAGGCCTTGAATGGAACGTCAACGGCATTAGGCTAACTTGGGGAAATTTAGATTTGCAAGTTTCGGGAAAATTTGGTTAAGTTGATAACAGCTGAATTAAGTTGTAACGGGGTTGCAGTCATGAACTGACAACAGGATGGGTCTAGTTTGAGTTTAAGTTGGGGATGGGGGAAATTGGGGAAAATTTCTAATGTTAGGGCCGAAATTACCTTTTGATGCGGGGAGTTGGAGAGTTGGAGCCGGAATGGAATTTTAGGTTAATAGCTAATTGTTAGGAGCACCCGGCGGATGATCAAGCGAGCTCGAGCGTTACAATTGATTGAATTACGTACAGACAAATCAGTGTTATGTTTTGTTACAATAATTGATCAGATCGATTATCGTCTAACAATTGAGTATTAAATTTCGACAATGGCATATTACAAATTGACGTCAGGTGGACTTCGGTCTTGGGAGATTTCACAATGACGTCAGTTGTGACCTTGTTGGGGTGGTAAAATTCCAACGTCGAAATCCGGGATTAAACTCGCAACACTACGTCAATTAAGACAAGTAGCACCAAGAATTTATAGGATTGGGTAGGAGAATTTGTAACTCCGAAAAAGCCCTATTGGAACGAGTTACATTCATTCCTATTAAACCATGCGCAATGGCTGTTTGTCGTGACGTCACCATGAGTTAGCCAATGACGACGAGAACAACGGCTGTTGGGCCGTCTGATTGGACTAGCCAGGTCACGTGATATGCACGTCACAACAAAAGGCCATTGGGCGTGGTATAGTTCCATCCGAGATTTCAGAGGGCGCCACGCGTTCTATCTGGTAATTTTTGCTAGTTTTTCAGCCCAAATCTAGAGTAAACTAAATTACAACTAAGCTAAACTAAATAATAATTAAATACAAGCTAATTTGTTTAGTTTACTTTAATTTTAGGCTGAAAACTGAGTAGAAATTCCCACATAAAACTCATGGCGCCCTCTATAAACTCAGACGGAACTAATAGGAATGAATCTGAGACGTTTCAGAAGGGGTTTTCAGTCACAAATTCTCCTCCCCAAACCCTATAAATTCTTGGTAGAACTAATACGTAGGGTATTAAAAACTGTAATAATATACAGTAATCGTAATAATAGGTTTTGTTGCGAAATGATTGGTAGAATACAACAAACGATCCAACTGGTTAACAGGGTGATTGAGATAATACGTACAATAAAATTCAAACGGCTGTAAGTGATTTAAGCATATAAAATGATTTAACATATAAACTATAATAAAAAAAAATCGTAAACACAACCACACCAATAATTTGACAACTCCAAAATACGTACAGTTTGACTTTGTTGGATTTCAATAAAAGTTACCAAACACCATGTTTTGCTCAAACATCGTACTTTACAACTTGGGAAGGGGCTAAATCTGTGAAATGTTATGACGTTGCAATGTCATTTTGACGTCACGTTGCGTATAAAATGTTACCGTGGGAGCTAGGGGTTCAGCGGTTATGATGCGTTCGTGGAGCAAATAGTGGTGCATGGTGCCATAAAGGGAGCTTAGTCGGACGTAACGGTCCTGGTATTTACGGGCGGTAAACCGTTGTCCTGGTTACCACCTGGGCATTTTTAAAGATATTTTGACTGGTGAGCATTCATACGTAACGCCCCCCCCCCCCCTCCCCCCACCACCACCCCAGCTAGAGGGACGGTTGCTAAAAGGGACAAAGATTTCTAATAAAGTTAGTTCAAAATAGTTGGAAATATCTAGTCGGGGAATTTAGGCAAATGGAGGCCGACAGTTTCAACTCTTATTTACAATTCATTGCAATGGTTGTCATAGCATCACATGAAAATTACACTGTTGCAAGAACAATATTATTAAGTGTTGGCGGAGTCAAGTCGTGGTCGCGGTATGATTAACTATGTAAGGGGGGGGGGGACTACGGCGTTAGACCCCAGATCCTGGCAATAAATTCATTTCACTCGTGGTTGATTCCAGCACCCAAGGCTAATTGAGCTGAGGATCGTGTTACTCGTTGAGATCTTAACGCAGCAAACTTCTTGATGGAACCAAGAATTTATGGTGAACTCCCGTTTCGCCAAATCCCGTTTCGCCAACAAAAAAAGCAGGTTAACAGTTTTTTGCCTTAGGGGCCAATCCCGTTTCACCAAATCCCATTTCGCCAAAACGAATTGGATAAAATTTTACGTACACGAAATGTAATACCTTATTTCTATGCAATGGGGCTTTGAAAGGCAAACATTTAACAGAGACAAGCAGTGGTAGAAAAAGACCAATTGATTTATTGGCCATTGGAAAACTGGCAATGCAACAGAAAAACGTGTCCTTGGTGATTTCAATATTGACATCTTAAAAAAGGAAAGCAGAGAAAAAAAACAAAACCGATGTGAGACTTATGAATATAACCTTGCTCAATATGGGTTCGAACACAAAATCACAACGGTCACTAGAGAGGAAATAAGCAATAATAAAATAAGTAAATCGTGTATCGACCATATCGCACTTAGAACTAAAAAACTGCACAGTATGGGAATTGTAAATCAAACTAAAATTGCTGATCACTACTTGACAGCGATGGTGTGCGGCAATAAGATAAAAATAAATGATGACGAGAAGATTAATTTAATGAATATAAAAAAAATAGTGGACAAAAATAAAATAATTGAGGACCTTGAAAAAATAAAATGGGAATATTTAAAGCAGCTGAAAACTACTGATGAAATATATATAGAAATTGAAGCACAAATAAAAAATATTTATGAAAAAAATACCAAAACAATCAAAAGCCATAAGACAAATAAGGGAAAGGAAGGTGAAAAAAAATACTTTAAAGAATGGATTTCGGAAAAAACTAAGAAATATATTAGAGAAAAAAATAAACTATGGCACAAGATTAAAAAAAATAATTATAATAATGAGGAACTAAATATATCTTATAGAATGCACAAAAAATTAGCTAAAGAGAGCATTTATAAGGATCAACAAGATTTTTTTAGAAGTAAGATTGAAGCAAGCAAAAAGGATCCTAAATTAACATGGAAAGCTATAAATGAAATAACGGGTAAGAGAAATAATAGTATTGATGATACCATTAAAAAAAACTTTAAACAGAGTAACTTAGACAAAATAAGAAATGAATTTAATTTAAATTTTTCAAGTCAAGCTGAAAAATTAAAAAAAAATAATTTTTCACTGGGAAGTAATTTTACCGATTTTGATTATAAGGAAATTAATAAAACTATGTGGGTTGAGAAACCAGATAAACACACTATATTAAAAATACTGCATGAAATAAGAGATACTGGTGCAATTGGTGCAGATGAAATTATATTAAAAAACATAATTGATACAAAAAATAACAGTGCAGTCTTCTTGGAGATATTAATTGACAAAATAATTGAAACAGAGTGTTGGCCTGACAAACTAAAAATTCAACAAATCAGACCCATTTATAAGAAAGGGAAAAAAAATGAGTACGATAACTACAGACCAATTTCAATTTTGCCTGCAATTAATAAAATATGTGAAAAGTTTTTTGCTAATCAAATTTCTGGCTTTATAAATAAATT
>JAHWFP010183781.1:14331-30881 GCA_023313725.1 Lithobius niger | reverse complement strand
AGATTGCCATAGCACTTAATAAGAATGAATATTTTGGTTGCATTTTTATTGATCTTCAAAAAGCATTTGACTCGATAAACAGACATATTCTGATTGAAAAAATGAAAAAACTGGGTCTAAGAGGCAAAATAAATAACATTATTAAAAATTATCTTGAAAATAGAAGATGTGTAACCAAAATTGATAAAGGCATAAGCAAGGAAATTCCAAATAATGATGGTGTGCCACAAGGATCGATATTAGGACCAATTCTCTTCTTACTATACATAAATGATATTGAAAGATTAACCGAAAATATTATTTTGTTCGCAGATGATATTTGTCTTTTTTGTTACGGAGATAATTATTTACAAACTATGGGTACACTGCAACTGGATTTTGACAAAATACAAGAATGGTGTTGGAAAAACCAGGTCTTTATCAATGAGGACAAAACAATAAATATGGACATTTCAACGGGCACAAAGAAATTAGGTCAGGAGGCAAAAATAAAAATTTACGCTGACAATAAAAAAAAAGTATATAAAATCATGAAGAAAGAAAGTAAGGTTAAATACTTAGGATACTGCATTGACAATAAATGGAAGCATGAAGATCATGTAGACAACATTATTACAAAAATAAAAAAACTAATGCCTAAATTATATCAAATAAGAAAGGCAATAAACGATAGAAATAAAAAACTAATTTACACAGCGTGGATTGAAGCAAATTTGCTGTATGCCTGCGAAATCTACAGTAATGCAAGCAATTACATGTTGAATAAATTACAAAAATTACAGAATAAAGTACTAAAAGTATTGTTTCAAAATAATAACGTGAAGGAAATCAGAGATAGACATAAAATACTTAATGTAAAAAATCTGTGCAATTATACGATAACAATAAGATATTTTTTTCCATTAACAAATTTACTTCAAAATCAAAAAGCGAAATCGAAACTTCGAAAAGACCATTTATTCCTACCTTTATGGTCTAATAAATACGGAAAAATGACGACTGTATATAATTCTGTGAAAAACTTCAATAAAATACCAAACACATTAAAAACAATTAAAGGATATAATGAACTTAAGCAAAAAATGAAAAACTACTGGATTAATTATATTGATGGGGATAAATAAATGAATTGAGGGGTTTTTGATTCAGAGTTAATTTGTTGAGAAGTTGTATAGGGTTTAAAAATAAAATTGAAAAATGGCTAAATGATCGTTTCTGACAAACATTTTTGAAGAGAACTGTATAAAGAGGGCTATAAGGTACTTAAAAGGAGAAGTACCAAATTATGCAATATAGTTTATGGTTCTGATGGTTTTGTTTTTTAAATTGCTAGAAATGTATATTTTTTGTTGATGGATGGTATTGTAATGTTGCCACTAATAAGTGTTAGTTCACTTCGTGGCATCTTTCTTTCTTTAATAAAAAAAAAAAAAAAAAAAAAAAAAATATTCTTTAGAATGCTTGGTTGTCACTGGGTCAATGCCAAGGTTCTCTTTTAAGAATATTTGATTACACACGTGATGGTTACCCTTTCCCAAACGGGAATTCCCGTTTTGCAGAATCCCGTTCGGCAGAATCAAAATATTCTTCAAAAATGTAACATTCCAAAAGTTAAAGAGGCATGCCTAATTGGAACTAATTTGTGATTCGTTGCGGCTTCTGATGTTATGTGTTTAGCCGCAGCGAGCCCGGTAGCGCGAGCGAGACGTGTAATTTGAAAGAAATTATTCTGCAAAACGGGTGTAGGCTATAAATGTCTGACTATTATCATGCTTTAAATGTTCGTGTTTTAACGTTTTAAATGTTTCGTGTGCCTAAAATTTCGTGAACGATATTTGGCGAATACGGGATTTGGCGAAACGTGATTGGCCCCCGAGGCAAAAAGCAATTAATCTGCTTTCTTTTTGGCGAAACGGGATTTGGCGAAACGGGATTTGGCGAAACGGGACGTAACCGAATTTATAGGGTTAGGGAGGAGAAATTGTAACTCTAAAAAGTCCCTATTGAAACGTGTTACATTCATTCCTATTAGTTCCGTCCGAGTTTTCAGAGGGCGCCACGAGTTCCATCTGGTAGTTTTTGCTGATTTTTTCAGCCAAAATATAATAATAATAATAATAATTGGTTTCACCCCCTCAATAGGCGGTGGGGAGCCGGAAGGGTCGCTGATGCGGCCACTAACACCGGTCCCAATAGAAGAAAAATTCAAAATGGCATCACTGATAGGAGCGCACAAGGAAACGGGAAAGATCTAGTTTACTCAGCATCATTCGGAAGGAACCCAGCGAACTCGCCGACACCACAGTCTCGGGGAGGGAGTTCCATGGGGCCACAATACGATTTGTAAAAAAATGCTTCCGACAGTCAAGGTGGCATCCCAGTACCCTCAATTTCAGAGAGTGCCCTCGCGTATTAATGACAGCACTTCGTTCGAAGAAAGGTAGGTCCAAGGGTAGCATGCCATGGATAATCCTAAATGTGAGGATCAAGTCCGCTTTGAGGCGTCGTAGTTCAAGGGGCTCGAGACCGACCATACGCAATCTTTGCCCAGGTGACAACTGACGAAGTCCACGCAGGGAACGTGTAAAGCAGCGCTGTACGGACTCAAGCCGGTCAATGTCCCCAAGGAGGTAGGGCGACCAAACCGGGCTGGCATACTCCAGGAGAGAACTAAAATCCAAAGAAAACTAAATTACAACTATATGCTAAACTAAGTAATAATTAAACACAAGCTAGTTTCGTTTAGTTTAGGTTTAATTTTAGGATGAAAACTGAAATAGAAATTCCCACATACAACTCACGGCGCCCTCTACAAACTTAGATGGAACTAAGACGAATGAATCTAAGACGTTTCAGTAGGGGGGGGGGGGTCTCAGTCGCTAACTCTCCTCCCCCACCCTATAAATTCTTGATGGGTCGAAGTCAGGGTGCTGTTTGTAAGATGGAATTCATCACAAGATTTATTGTTTTGCTTTAGCCAATAGTCTTATACGGATGCACCGCATACAAAATTTGCCGAATGCTGGATACCGAATATACAACCGAATACCTAACTTGCCGAATACTGAATACCGAATATACAACCGAATAGTTAAACTGCCCAACACCGACTACCGAATATTCGGCACCAAACAATTTTCATATTCGGCCGAACACCGAATTATTCGGTTCTGTGCCGAATAATGGCCGAATAGGCCTAATACCGAATTATTCGGCGAATACTTGACCGAATACCTGTAATTTAAACATATTTGATCATGTTTTTCCTTCTTTTAGAAATGTCAGAAGAAACAATTCCTCGCAAACCAAAAAGTAAATGCTTAGCTAAACGTTCTTACACTCACACAATTACACAAATTTATACTAAAAACTATTCGGCCGAATACCAACAAATCTTAACACTATTCGGCCAAAATCAGTATTCGGCCGAATGCCGAATACTTGAATTTTTGGCCGAATAGGCCGAATACCGAATAATTGCCGAATATTCGATGCATCCCTAAAAAATGCATTATTTTTTTTTTTACCTTTTACAATTTGGTAACAGCACCAACACGTACGAGCTTTGTCTTTTGTGGTGGGTTTGTTCCTTGTTTTCAATTTCCGAATTGTTTTGCACTGTAAATTTAATGTACCTAATAAAAGTTCACGACTCTTTATTTCATACGTATTTGAACGGATGCTGAACCATAATCGAAACATGCATTCTAGTCCTATTTTTTTCCATGTAAAAAAAAAATCTTGTATTAATCCGCAAAACAGAGGGAAACTTTGTTTAAAACTTTTTCGTACTGATTTAATATCCTACTTTAAAACGAAACTGCAGCAAAATCGCAGTTTAGGTCTTTGAATTACGATGTTTGTAACATTTACGACTGTAATGAAACTTATTCTCGAATGAGAAAGGATTTATTTTCATAGTAGACGGTTTTAAATTGTTTCGAACGGCACTTTCAGCGCTGAAAATTATTTATCATTATTGCTGTTATTACCATTATTGTTTCTTTTAATGAACGTCGGGGAGGGGGGGGTGGAGGAGGCCCCTCAGCGCGGGCGCGCGCACTCGTCGTAAACGAGCAATCTTCGCGGAGATCGATTTATTCGTCGCAATATGCGAGAGCGTGAATTACGAAAAATGGTTATTTCATAAACCATTAATTTTCCGAAACACGACCATTTCTTTTTCATTCTTTTGTTGTGAAACGGGGGGCGCATGGAGTGAGGAAATCGTTTGCACGAAACAAACGTGCGTTTATCTTTTAAATGGCGCATTTTGATACTCTATATAGTTGCGTTTATGATTGTACGCAAGAAATACATTTACAAAGCATCGCATCTTATGTCTTCCAAGCCTACATGGGGTCCAGGCGGTAGCAACGCCTCTATTAATGCTTTCCGTGGGAAGCAGGACGGAGGCAAACTAAAGCCCTTGACCAGACTGTCTGCTCGCGGGTGCATCGTGACGCAAAATGGTGTACCAAAGACGTCAAAATCGTTCAATACACGCCACACTAATTATTTGTGTGCTGCAATATTGGCCTTGTAGGCACGCAGTAGCGCGTCACTTCGCACGAAAATTTCTTCGCAGTAATTAGCTGTATTAAAGCTTTAACCCAGTGTATCTCGGGAACGGCGACTCACTCCGCGAAATGAAGGACACAAAAAAATGGATCCTTAATTACAAGACAATTTTAATTAAGGCTGTCGTGCTTGGACCTTGACACGCTTTGGTCACATAGTCAAGTGGATCAAGAAAGCGGGGGATGTCGCCAATCGAACTGATGGGCTAGCAGCTTATTTTTCTTAACTAAGGGACCAGTATTTATTGAAGTCGGGCGGAGGGAGAGGGAGGGGACGGAGGAAACGAACGTGTGACAACCAAATTTTCGATGACCCTCCTGCAAAAACTCAGAGAAAAATCGTAACCCCTCTCCACTCAAGGTCCAAAAATAATGTGACCCCCTCCAAAAAAAAAAATGCGCTTTTCTTGTGCCTGTTGAGACTGCCTGCAGATGGTTTCCTGTAGCCAAATTAAGTCAGCAGCACTCCTCAGTGACAAGTTACAGTTGTAAGAAAAACGTGCCTCGTTTTTAACGAAAAGACACGTTTGGCAGTGGCGTGCACAGGAGGGGAGGGGGGAGAGGGCAGTGCCCCTGCCCTTTTCGGAAATTGCCCTTTTTGTAAAAAAAAATAAAAATGGCCTTTTCTTTGCTTGCACGGCATTGCCTGAGAAAGAGTCTGAAGACCAAAAAAGGGCTGAAAATGGAGAAAAGGCTAAAAAAGGGTAAAACGATTGTAAAATAAAAAGTCCCAAGGAAAAGAGATCTCTTAAAATCCTTTAAAAAAAGGCCCGAAAAGAGCAAAAAAGACTAAGAAGGGTAAAGATAGGCAAAAGAAAAAGTCCCTAGGAAGAAATGTGCCATTTTACTAAGAGTTGCGCCACCCTCTGAGGGGGGGGGGGAGGAAAGAGGGTCTGTGCACGCTACTGCACGTTGGATTAAAAATGTTCTATGAGACACCGATGCTCCTTGCACCCTTCTGGTGTCGAGTTTCATGCAATAAGTTTGATGAACGCATTGTTTTCTTGTATGCCCACACCCCTAACATATAGGCAGCACCTGAAATGCAAGGAGACAAGAAACCAGGAAGCCAAATTTCTGCAGATGTTCACTCTGGAAAAGGCTTGACTGCTGGTTCCTTGACTTCTTGTCTTTAAGGTAGTATTGCACCAAAAAAACCTGACACATGGTGGATGTTAAGTAGCATCAGTGTTTTACAGATCAATTCAGGTCAACCTTGTCCTTTCGTTAAAAACAAGCCACGTCTTCCTTATATACCTGGCGGTAACTTTGTCGGTGTGGAGTGATACTTTCTTAATTTAGCTACATGAAATCGGCTGCAGATAGTATCAATAGAGCAGTGAGTGACACGACGTAGTATTATTGTATATAACTCTATGCTGGAGCCTTAATGGGTTAGCTGCAAGGGGCACTGCAGAGAGAAACAGAAGTGCGGTCATACTGAAGCCGATGCTGTGAAGAGTGATTTCTTAGATCTAAAACGCGCAATTTTTGTTGTTGGAGAAAACGACGTTATTTTAAGCCTAAGAAATCCTTTCTTCCGTTGTTTTTCCCTCCATTTTTGTGTAGTGCACCTTGTAGTTATGCCCTCCAAAACCCATACTGGTGCCAATCTGGTGCCAATATGGCGGCAAATGTCACTGCTGTATATGCGTAGGAAAAGCGCGTTTTTGTGGAGTGGTCATGTCAGTTTTAGACATTGAGCGATTGAATTTGTATTTGTATTTTCTAAAATCACTGGTCGTTACATCTCTAGTACAGCTTATAAAAACGAATTCATATAAAAAAGTACTCACTTAGTGGGGTGGGAGGGGCGCGGGTAAGAAAATGTCATGTATTTTAGGTGGGGAGTTATGCCAAGTGTTATACACTGATGTTACAAAGGAGGTCGTATTAGGGGATCTAAACTGCTAAAAAACAGTGATGTTACGTAATTTGTGAACGCTCCCTCAGCTCATACGAAACGTGCCTGCGAATTCAATTCATGTTTTAGTGCGAACAGATTTATGTATGAAGAGAGGATTGTAAAACTTGTGCATGAAAACTTGGTATGTGATGAGAGACGATAGTCGGTGAGCAGAGAAAAATTGAATCTGAAGAAACTTGATTTATCATACAGTATAACGGGACGAAAAGTAGAGTAGTTTAGTGTTTTCACCAAGGTAATAAATAATCCTTTTTTTTTTATATCTATGAAAATAATAATGGACTGGCACGTAACGCAAAAACGTCCCAAGAAGCCACATTTAAGCTGTCATTTAAGCTAGCGAAAACGGCCGAATTTATTTCCAGCTAGCCTAAAATTAAGACATTTGTCTGAAACGTTGTCGGCTCTTCTTCCTGATTGGTTGTCGGCAGAGCGCGCTGAGCGAGTTGACTCCCGCCAGCTTAAAGATTCTAGGCTTTGTAGGTCGCGGAGTTTCCTGCGCTAGCCTACGCTTTGTAGCTGTGGTCTCGCGATACGCGATATAGCTGGCTGGTCTCGCGTAAATGGAGTTTGGGCTTTAGGGCGCGTTTATGCAATGACTCGCCTTTGCATTCTTGCAGCTAGAAGTTAGAACTCTTATGAAATTCCAACATGGCGGCGGTTTCAGCTCTGCCGGTTCGCAACGAAAACCGTCAGTAATGTAAGTTCAGAAGTGACAGGAAAAATTGTCTGTCATGAGGAATTCTTTATCTTATTGCCACGGATTATAAGACTGCAACCATTTACTCAAACGATGTCGAATTTAGCTGACCCAGGTCGCGTTTGTTACCTTAGAGCGCGTTTTGCTAGGTAACCATTATTTATTTACGATTAATTTCCCGTTTCTGTTAAATGAATGCGGTAATAGGCAACAAATTAAATGTATAATTTACTAACCAAAAACATTAGAGCTCGTATCCCCATACTCACAGCCCTGAAGCTAACTCAAACAACTACAATGTTAGTGTCTCGGCACCCAGCCATCGTTGATCTTGTTCGAGTGAACTATAATCCGATATTGTGCGCCTCGCCTATTGTTACCCTATTTTGTAACATTTTGACATTGTTAGCCGCTCCGCCGCCTCCGCCTCCTGTCCAATTTTCTGAAATTCTCGTGCGCAAACGAACTCTAATAAGCACTGCACTGCCTGCCGGCAGTGCTAATAACAACAAGGATAAGGAACAAAGAGCAACAGCCATTTTAAACATTGGCACAACATTGTTGCAATTTCACGCTATTTCCAAAATTTGCTATTCTCGCTGAAAAAAAAAACAGCTTCTAACAGTATTCAAACGAAGGCAGAAAAAATAGCTACTCGCAGCGAGAATTCAAAATCCAACACGGCGTCCAGTTCGGAGTTATCGATTCGAAGACAAACCTTCGAATGCCGGTATTCAGGAAATCTCCGTCGTCGTGTACTGCAGTAAAAATTCTTTTCTAGTCATAAATCGACGCTGTCATGTTGCAAGCATCGTGTCGCGAGGCACGAGGAGAAAATTTGCGTCCGCGTTGTTGCCATGGTTACTACGTATAGACAACTTGAAAGCCGCATTCTCAGACAAAGGCGAGAAGCAGCCAGCAGATTTAGTATTGACCAAGTAAAAGCTAGTAAGCGAGAAAATTGTCCTTGCATAAACGCGCCCTTACACTGGAAAGCGAGGGACACAGCTTCCATCTCGCTTGGCCTCGCACCTAACGTAGTAGTTTCAGCTCACTGACGTTACTTTAGCGTTGTTAATAGCAGTGGCGCTTTATTCTTGATTCTGGATGAATCCTGCGTTCAAAATGGCCGACATAAAGTTTAATGGCGCTGCAAGCGTATCGAGGGAAGAAAACGTCTTAAATCTGCCGTAAAACCAAAAACAAAGGCTTGTAGTATTGCTCGATGCGAAAGCTCTCTAAGCTCAATTACGCTTTTGTTTTACGATTTCAAAAATGTGCAATCAGTAAATTGTTTTACCTTTTTTTTTTTTTACGGTCGTTTAGCGCAACCGGTGTACAGGCCGATCGATGCAACGGCGCTATTAAAAAAAAAAAAAAAAAACCGTCATCACCATTTCATTTTAGTTGTGCCCTTGGGTGCCGCTAAAAAAACAAGGCGAAATACGAGCGCATTTTTTCCATTATATTTTTTAAAATGAGAAGCCAGCAGGCAAGATGGCGAGTTTTTACAACTTTTTACGTCATTACCCACGTGACGTGAGGCTGACTTTTGTTGCCGGGACAATCCTAGATTTACGAATTAGCTGAAAAGTAAGAGCCTTTCTCTACGCTTCGCTCCCATGTCGCCCAAAATGATTTCTGAAAACCCCCTTGTCAAAAATAAAAAAAATAAATAAAAACTTCACTTTAATTTTCCGTTCTGTGTCCCAGTGGCGTTGTTAATGGAAAATGTGATCCCACAAGGCTTTTGCGCACCGCGATTTTATGACGGGAGTATTGCCCGTACCGTATTTTGCCAGCTTAACGCAAAGCCTCTCCTCGGACATTAACTGTTAAAACATGCATTAAAGGGCTGTTAATGGGTTACAATTAGAAAACAGCAACGCTGCTTGGTAAAAACACTAATAATGTCCAAACCACACGCTGAGTAGATGGAGCATTAAAACGTAAACACTCCCTGAAAGTATTAGGAGTTAATTTAAAAATTTGCAGAATTTCGCATTTATGTAAGAAGCTGAGTCTACCACGAAGTACCTAGCAGGATTTCCGTTCTTCGAATATTATTAAAGAAACCTACCCTCTAAAGCTATGTATCCATTTTCTCGATACTTTGCGGGTGGTTAAAGAGTAAGTCTTGTCAATCTTCGGGCAGGATGAAGTCTGTGGGCCCCCGTGCACTAAGCGACCAGGTCACTGCGTCCAACGAGAATGCTTACGGTATCATCGCCGCCGCAGTGGCCAGTCAGTCGCTGCGGCCACTGGGATCCCGGGCTGCGTGCAGGCGACCACACACAGGCCGACCATACTTGCTCCGTGTTTATTTTTCACCACATGATCGAGAATTATCAATGAAAAACGGACGTGTCCATGCGGAACGTCGCCGCGTTTTCTGGCCGCAACGACCACTGTCCGCATGACCTGGTTGCCCAGTGCGCGGGGGGGGGGGGGGCTAATGGACAGTGAAGCGCGACGATTCAGGAAGTAGTAGAACACAACAGGGTCCATAATTTCTGCCATACATAGCAACGTCATGTGACGTCATACTGGCTACGAGACACCATTTGGAGGTATAATAGCTACAAGGTGCACTAGATTAAAATGTAACGGAAAAAACGGCACTTCTAGTCAAGACAGTGCTTTGAAATCGGATTTCTTAGGCTTAAAAGAACGTTGTTTTCTCCAACAACAAAAACCGCCCGTTATAGGCTTAAGAAATCCAGTCTAATAACATTGGCTTTAATAAGACGATCTTCCTTTCTCCCTCCAGTGCTCCTTGCAGCTAACCCAGTTACTGGCTCCACCATAGAGTTATACACATTAATACTACGTCGTGCGAGGAAGATTCATGCGAGGAACTACTTTCGTAGGGTACCTAAGCCGAATCACTCCTGCCACGTCATCATTGTCAACGTAGCATGATCACATCTCTCATGTCTTCCCCTAGACCTCTGATATGTCCCGTTTGAAATGTCCTGCAGGGACTTAGCTCAGCCTCTCCACCTTTTACCATACGCATCTATTATCAGATGCATACTTTCATTTTTTTTCACTGAACGAACCTCCATTAGGGATATAAGGAATAAGTTCCAACGATCTCCACAAAAACAGCGCTCCTAACAGTGGTGTCGCTGCTTTCGTGAGAAGGAACCTCGCGACTGTCGTTACTAAGAGTATATTTAAAGCGCTCTCATTTGTAGCACACACAATTATATGAATTGAAGAAAAAAAAACCTAGTAATGAAATGTGCTATAAATTAACGATAACAAAGCTAACCTTGATTTAAAAATACAATTTGGTCATTATGAAGCATAGTTCACTAGGATGGTCAGTCACGGTAGAAACCTGCTGGAAATTGAAATGTTGCCATTTTAGGGGAAAGATAGGCTGAGTTGAACGGAAATGTAGAACGGATTTGTGGGATTTTCGAAACAGTATAGGGGGTTGTAACCACACATAATTTAAGGGAGAGGGGGGGGGGGATACAGTAAACGAAAACAAAAAGTTGAAACGGTTCTACTCTCGATTGAAGAAGAATTTAACTATCAAATTCTCACATTAGTCTTATTATCGTGGACACGACGTGCTAAAATTCACCAAATGATATCACGGGTAAATTATCTGTAATGAACGTTACCATGACGCTTTCTCCATCTCAGTGAGCTTGATATAGAGCAGCGTCGAGTGACGTCATATTGGCTACGAGACACCATTTGGAAGGCATAGCTACAAGGTGCACTAGATTAAAATGTAACGGAAAACAACGGCACTTCTAGTCAAGACAATCCTTTGAGAGCAGATTTCTAAGGCTTAAAAGAACGTTGTTTTCTCCAACAACAAAAATCGCGCATTATAGGCTTAAGAAATCCAGTCTAATAGCATTGACATTAGTTAAGACGACCTTCTTTTCACCCTCCAGTGCTCGTTGCAGCTAACCCAGTTACTGGCTCCACCATAGAGTTATATACAATAATACTACGTTGTGTCACTGCCCTATAGAGCAGTGACACGACGTAGTATTATATATATAACTCTATGCTGGAGCCTTAATGGGTTAGCTGCAAGGGGCACTGCAGAGAGAAACAGAAGGGCGTCATACTGAAGCCGATAGAGTGATTTCTTAGACCTAAAACGCGCGAGTTTTGTTGTTGGAGAAAACAACGTTATTTTAAGCCTAAGAAATCCGCTATTCCGTTGTTTTTCCCTCCATTTTTATGTAGTGCACCTTGTAGTTATGCCCTCCAAAACACCAATATCTGTGTGATCAAGCCAGCCTGTAGTTTGAATTAGGGAATATTTGCTGCAAACAAACTTAGTTAGGCTACGACGTATAGGAAGGCCAATTTTTACACGTGGAATAGGGTGGATCAAAAAATTGTAGTAGTGCGGAAAAGTTGGCCATTGACCTCCCAAAACGGAAAAAAAAATCAAAAAATTTTTTTAGAGGTGCCCACCTGGGCCTAAATCATTATCTCAGCTTTTACATACTCTCAGACACCATTGAAGCTAAAATCAGAAACAATTTTTTTTTCTTCCTGAAAACATTTTGAAATATTGGCCACCAAAATAGGGGGGAAAAAAGCATTATTTGCCAGTTTTATGCCGTGGACTAGGACAAAGTTTAGGAACGAAATATATTTTTTAAATATAATTCCGGCTTCTTTTAGTGATTTCTGTGAGTACCAATTGAGACAATGCATAAAGCGGTATTTTAACAAGGTCAAATACCTTTTTTTTTTCTTCAGAATTAGCGTCTTTTCCCATTGACTTATAATATTAAACCTTAGGCCCAGGTGGGCACCACTAACAACATTTTTAGATTTTTATCCTTTTGGGATAGTGATTAGGAGGTCAAACACCAACTTTTCCACACTATTACGGTTTGAAGTTTTTTTTTTAAAGGCATTATATTTGTTCCCCCCTAATGTGGAGCCCCTGGTGCTCTCTTTGGGGCGACTGCCTGAACTGGCAATTATTGTCTCCTTAGCTTACAGTCCCGGCCGCCAGTTCCGAAGTCTCATTCCTACTGACCAACTCATGTTTTTAATTGTTCTAGCCTCCACCTCGGGTTTAGTTAGTTTCTCTCCTGCTTCCCCATCCCCAAAAACCCTCTCTGATTTTTCTGACAGCGTGAGGTGCTTTAAACTTCTAGACAATTCGGCTGTTAACCGTAGTTGATGTTCTGCGGGGAATCCTTGACGTCCGTTCAGCAGCTCAGCGCGCACATTTCGCAACTAACATTCCCATAAAGAATCACTTGAGGTACTAAAGTGGATTTCTACCTCCCGAGTTTGTTTCTATGGGGGCACCCAGCGTACCGAAGATAACGTCATCGCCGGGCCTAAAACCTACTTATACGAGCTTAGCGGAGAACCACTTTAAAGTTTTCACGACCACGTTTTGGACGGCACGCTTGACGCGGAAGTGGACTTCGGAGGTTTGACCGGCTCCGAGTAACAGCCCTGTTAAAAAAAATGTGAAATTCTAGTTAGCGTTTTTTAGAAACAGGCTTTTCAACAAAAGTTGCGTGCTGTCCGACTACCGAGGGGGGCAGGGGCAACTTTCGTAAAAGGGCACGCTGAGGTTGTTTGTTCTTTCTGGGGACTTTTTTTTTTGCTTGTCATCCTTTTTTTTAACCCTTTTTTAAGCTTGTCTCTCTTTTTTTTACACCCTTTTCTGCCCCTTTCCTGGCCTTTTTTTTTTCCTTTTTTAGGCCTTTCTCTGGCTGCAGCACTTGCGTTTATCGGTTCAGAAAACCAAAACAGGGCGTAATTTTTTTTTCTTACAAAAAAATGCAACATGGGAATTTTTTCCGAAAAGGGCAGGGGCGATGCCGCCTCCCACCCTTTCCCCCCCCCCCCCCCACCCTTCTCCCCTCCAATGCACGACACGGGGAGAAATGGAATGTGATGGAATTTTTGTATTGTGAGATCAGTGATGGTCAACAACTACTAAAAAAGTAAACAAAACTAGTTACTAACTACAGTGAACAAAATAGTTGCAACTACTAATTACTTTTAAATAAACCAAGTTGCAACTACAGTTACAGTTCTTTTGTGGTAGTTAGTAGTTGTGACTATTTTTTAATTATTTTTTTGAATAAGATGGGAGAAAAAATAAAGTCGGTAAAGAAAAGTAGTCTTCATAAAAAAAAAACAGTTTGATAAACAAAATATTAACAGTAACACCGTTTTAAGGAGTACCGAACAAACTCGATTTGGTTTAACTTACACCTATCCACGTGCATGCTGAATGAAATAGGGATAGTCGCACACGGAAGTCTAACTCGTGCGTCACACGCCCTGTAGATCATGGTCAAGGTCAAGGTCATTCACTGCTACTCTTCTGGCAATGTGCTGGCTTGTGCAGAGCGCTGTATCAAAGCCAGTTCATCGAGCTCTGTGGTCAATTTCAATAATGAATGGGATGGTCTGATGCTTCTTTACCCAGAATCTGAATAATTTCGTACTGATATTTGGCTTTTCCCAATAAAAATAATAAAAACGCATTTTAATGATTATTTTTTGAAAAATTGCAGTACAACGACAAGTAGGCTACTTTAACTACAAAAAAAAATAGTTTAACTCGTAATTATCAACTATAATAATATCGATAGTAGTTGTAACTACTACCTAACTACTTTGAAAGTAGTTTAACTAGTAGTTGTAACTACATGTGGTTAACTAGCTTACTGCCCATCTCTGTCCTATATCAGGAAATCGAGAGTTTAGGACTGCACGAAATTCTTGTTAGAAACACGCTAGGAACAGAATTCTCTCTACTTGCGATTTTATGACCATTTCATGCTATTGGGAAAAATCACATAAAATGTAATCCCCGCGTTGTTGGCCGTGCGCCGTCAGGCAAAATGTTGGCGGGGTCTGCTTCCAAAGCGATGATATTTACATAGGCTACCTTCCAAAATCCACTAACCTTATCCATCACAACGCGATAAATTTGGAGACTGTTTGGCTCCGCGGTAGACGTCACGAGCTATTTGTTTATTATGTCAGCCTGAAGACCAGCGGTGACGTCACATATTGACGTTACTGATGGATTTGCAAGGGCTTGTGGGACACGTCAGCCGCAACAATCTGAAGCGGTGTTTTTGAGTAAGAACATCGTGTCGTAAACTTCCGGTCAACAGACATGTTTGGAAACAAGGATTGTAAAGCAAGTTCACGAATGGAAACGTCTACTGTACAATAAATTCGCACAAGTGGCGAGATATTCGTCGGGCTCTTGCCTCTCTTTTTGACGTTTAGATCGCTTTGTTGAGTTTGCTGCGTTTTGGAGGTACCGAACTGTCTCCAACAGTCTCTAGTTTTGTTGGCTTGGACTCGTGGTTTTCGAAGGTACTGCAAATGAGCCGTTTTTATCGCCTGGTAAGTACTGTACGTGCAACAGAAACGTACATTTCTGGAATTTTAGGCACCGAGCTGAGAATATTTACTGAATGTTTACGCCATTACGAAAACAGAATCCAACCTGGATTTTGCAGACTTCGTCGACAAAAAGTCGTCTCTGATCAACGTCTGCTAAACTCGGGCCGTTATAAGAACGAGCAGGAGAAACCAACTCTGATCCTACAGTATAGGGTGGGCAGGCAGAAAGCTAAACGTTGCTGTACTAATTCCATTACCATACTTGCTTTCCACCTTCCCCACCTATTGTGGGCTCTAGAGTTGGACGTCACCGGTCGTTCTTATAACGGCCCAGCTCTACTATCAAAGGTTCTGCTATGACGTCGAAGTTCATAACAGTTGGCGCTGGAGTGACTCGCGTAATCGGACACTTTCCTTTTTAAAATTTAAAAACCCTTTCGCACCAACCGACGAATTTTAGACCATGCCATCACGCAGAAGTTAAAATAAGTCCCAACGTGCATCACGAACGTTGTGAGGGGTCCCCAGAGACCCAACGATGTGAGCAAGTGCAGCCCAGTGCTCCGAGGGGGTCGGCTGCAAGTCAGGTGAACGCCGGATCGATTAAGTCTCGAACGATTAAGTCTCGTTTAAAAATAAAATTAAAAATTCGCCCGTTGTTGCGGAGGGGAGCTCAAGTGGTGGACGAATACTAGAGTCTGCATCGCGTAACAGGGCTTTGCTGGAAGAGTGGGAAATTCTACGCACTTCTTTTTGCCAATAATGTGAACTGTCGGGTTGGCATGTATAGTTTGTATCCGAATTATGTTTGCAGGAAGCTGACTACATGACGCGCGTTTCCTTGCTCTATATCAGTGCAAAAACGTAGAGACGTCACATCTGTAGACTCTTCACAATTACTGTTAAGAGTCTATACGAGTGGGATATGTACATGTTTTTTTGCACTCATAGTGTGGAAGGAAACGTGGCGCATACAGCTCAGTTTTCTGCAAACATAATGTGGAACAGACTATAGTTTGGTTTATCGGCTTGGTTAGAACAAGGGGTAAGGTGGCATGTTGGTTAGCATGACCGCCTCTTATTTTCGGGAAGAAAACTAGTGCCCTGTGATGCCCCTTGGCAAGGACGTGCACATGCCTGGGGAGGGGGAGAGGAGAGGCTGAATCCCATGCCTTCATGGCAAAAAAAAAAGGCAAAAAAAAGTAAAAACGCCTAAAAACCTAGTGCAAAGAGTGAAAAGGATCATGAATGGAGGAAAGCTCAAGTTTACATAGGTGTTCGGAATAAGGTAAGGAACGAATATTGTGACACCATTTGGTAAGGCGACGTTGGCTGTTTTCAAGACGATTAAGTGACTAAAGATTGTAGGGACGACATTTTGGGAGCAGTAACCGAAGAATGGGAGGAGCAAGGTTCTGAATGGAATTAACTATAGCACAATTTTTCCCATCTCGTTCTGGTGCCACGGCTTTCCTGGGAGCGCGGCGTACCTCCCAGTCTAGGGAATGTCACGCCAGCTGGGAATCGATTATTTCTTTCTCGTTGGGGAAGAGGTTTGTCTGGTCGTGGACGGTGCTAACCAGACAGCGCCTCTCTCTCGTTCGCAAAAGGTCAATCCTGGAAAGATTCAACTTGTCGCACAAGACGGCGGTTGGAACGTCGTCTGAACTCGTAGAGTTGAAGCCTCAGAGATGCGACGGGCGTGCATGGGTGAAGGTTGTAGGCGGAAATGAAGGGCGATCGAGCGTTTTTCATGCGGACAAGTTCCCGAACTTACGAGGCATCTTGACGGCGAGTGTGTCCCTTGCGTGTAGGGGGATCGATGTTTTGGGGTTTACAGCTGGTAGCCACTGCCTTCGTAAGATACGAACCATCGTCGTTTCCTTCCCGCTTTCCTCCGCGGCAACCGGGGCCGTACCGACTGGAGGAAGAGGGGGGGGGGGGGGGGGGTGAGGGG
>JAHWFP010183780.1:45044-66051 GCA_023313725.1 Lithobius niger | reverse complement strand
ACCATTGAGTTTGTAGGAAGCCTAGACAAGTTTCCAGCGACGAATAACGGCAGACGAGTTGGATCTTTTGCTCCTAATGTCTGTAGAATATCCGTCATTATTTCTTTGCAGGACTGGGAATCTGTTGGCTGTGGATCGTTACAGGCTGTAGCCGCCTTTTCGGCTGGTGTAGGGCCACTGGCAAACGCTTGGAATAAGGTCTTCGCTGCATCTTTTATATCTTCAGGTGAAGTCGCAGCATAAACGAACCAATAGATCACTTGGAAAGCTATTTAAAGCATTCTGTACGTAGCAAAGCAGCTCATTCAGGATGTAGGGCTGGGTTGACTTGGAGCAGTCATAAGGCGTGTGCCTAGCGTCTAAAAGGATTGTCCAAAAGGGTGGAGCCCAACATATTTCTTTTCAAACAACAGTAATCAAAGCAAACGTAGCAAAAGGGATGTAGGTGTCATTCCCCGCTGGACAGCAATGCTGATCCGTTGCATTAAGAAGGCAGTGGCCCGTTTCTCCCCACTATAGTCTGTTCCACATTATGTTTGCAGGAAACTGACTGTATGACGCCACGTTTCCTTGCACTAAGTGCAAGACGTGTTGCTATCACACTTGTAGACTCCACACAGTTACTGTGAGAGTCTACGAGTGCGATATTTACATATTTTTTCACTCCTTAGTGGAAGAAAACGTGGTATCATGCAGTCAGTTTCCTGAAAACATAATGTGGAACAGACTATACAGGAAGCAATCCTGCGGCAAATGGCGTGCAGCAAAGAAACGCCGTCGGGAGCTATAGAGCCCAAAGACTCAATGGCGATGGGGCAAAAGATGTACTGGTTACCCAGGTATGCATATTTTGCCTCTTTCCTTCGTTCTGTGGCAGAAGCGGCACTCCTAGGGTGCGAAGGAGCCAAGCAGTCTGTGCACGTAAAATCCCATACCAGCTGACACTCCTTTTTCATGGGATTGAAGAAATCCCGTCGGGGTGTTTGCCATTCTCACGGCGAAGGCCAACGGGTTCAAGCTGAGCAGGTATTCTGGAAGACACCAGGGCACATTTGACGAGGTCGTTAACCGCCGAGTGACGGGACCAGTGGCCAGCACTCTTCTTGCAGCTAAGGCCATGAGTTTCAGATGAGTCGATAAGGGCACCACATGGGGCTCCCAAATCAAGCACCCAAGGCGTAAGGCAATGGCAATGCGAAAAGCACCATCATCCAAGTGGGTGACAATCAGTGGCGATGGGAGAGCATTAATTCAGCACCCGGATTCCTTCATGGAAACACCCAAGAGATGGGCCATGTTAGTAAGGCTAGCAGCTTGCTCGTGAAGCGCTTGGATCAATCTATCAATGCATGGCTTTTCCCACTCCCGCTGTAACTTCTGGGCATTGCCAATAGGAGGTGGTGCTTTGTTTGGCTAGGGACCAAAGGTGCACTTCTTCAATGAAAGATGGGTTTGGCCGTCGTTACAAACCACAGGCAAAACATCTTCAACCAACTCGCCACACTGAAAGAAGCAGCCAAGAATGCAGGAATGTACTTTCTTAGGGTGGAAGCGTGGCTTATCCCCAGACCACCCCTGGACACAGGCAGTGAACACTGGTCCCATACGCTGGTGAGAGATCAGTGTTGGTGACAGCTTCCACAGCACCAAGAAGGGAATCATCAAATCTGTGGAGACCGTCCAGACATCTCGTAAATGGGAGCACAGCGAAATGATATGTTAGCTTAGGGATGGACTGGGAGTTTTTAAGCAACAAAAAAAACCGCAGTGTGCAGAGAGAAGGCTCAGCCTTCCAGACATGGTGGTAAGGGCCTTGGTCTTCTCATGTAAACAAGTCTCAATGGTTCATCAGATAAAGGAGCCCCCAACAGAACACACTCGGAAGGACCTAAGACTTGATTTCGGCAGCTGCCTCCTGAAATCTGCTGATGATACAGACTTCCTCTTCATGGAACGAATACAGCAGAAATAACTCGCACTTAGAGAGATTTATTTCCCACCAAAGATCGCGAGATTTTTTGATGAACACACCAAAATCCTTGAGAACAGCAGTGGCCGGACCCCCCAAAGTAGCATCATCAAGGTACCACACGTTTCAGTCAGAAGACATAGATGAAGCAATTGGATGAACCACCAGGCGGGTCCAAACGGATCTCCCTGCTGCACCCCACACTCGGAAGAAATGGAATACGCACCAAAAGCCAGGAAGGAAGGAATCCTGTAGCATTGGTATAAAAAAGGATACAACTTAGGGAAGCTATCCTTGACCGCAGAAAGCAGGCGATCACGCTGCACAGTATTAAAATCATTCTGAAAATAAACTTCAACCTTACCCTGGAAGCACCTTGAGAATAGTTGATGAATCACTTAGTGGCATGCACTGCAGCATTGGCCCCACCCTTGGTGCCAAATCCAAGTTGAACCAGATGGAGAGCACCACGAAAGTCAGAAGCGGTGTGGATGCAGCCCAACTTAGCAACCAGGCGCCAATGGGTATTGCCAATAGCAACAGGTCTAATCCCACCAGCCTTATTCCTGAGGGCGATTAGGGAAGCCTCATACAAAAACGAACAGATGGGAGAGCATAAGATTGCTTAACTTCACACTACTGTTAAGGAGACATTCCTGAACAATGCCTTTACCATTGCCAACAAGGCCTTTGAGGTGATTTGGGCGCATCGAATTCAGGCCTCCCAATGAACCAGCGTGAAAAGAGTTAATTGCAACGAGAACCTCGGAACCCACTATTTTGAGTGATGGAACCCTGTCAGAAGGAGGCAGCGGAAAATCCTGATATGCCCTTCCAGACGGATGGATACTCTGGAGGGCAGAAAGGTCCAGCATTGCGAGGAGCAAACGAGTCTTCGGAGCAAATCACACGAACAGCTCCACTTCTGTCACCATCAGCAATCTTCGACTAGACGATCTTTTTCAGGGCATCATCAGGACAGTGCTTCTTCTTGCCAACAAATAAAGGCTGCAAAGATCACACAAGATCACCGACTTGGAGGAAGTCTTCAACTTGGCGCTTAATTAATGTCGCAAGAGAAACAGTACTTTCAGATTGACGATGATGGACACGGAAACACAGCGCAGGGAAAGCAAGCAGGCGGTCCCATGTGGCATCTGACACAGAATGAAGACCAGCCATCGAAGACAAAACAACAACACTCCAGAACGAGAAAAACGCATCCCAACACATTAGCAGTGTGAATTGTCATGCACACAACGATCGATAAGTGTGGACAGGACCTCTGTGAGAACAAGCCAAGCAACCTTAGGGATTCTACGGATGATATGGCTGCTATCCCTCAAGTTCGACACCCACTTCCCTAGGAAGACAGAAGGTGGGGCGGGCTGGACAACAAGTGGCCGAGTACAAGAGTAGCTGCTGAGACACAGGAAGAGGGGGCAGGGTCTGGTATGGAAGGGCGCAGCCTGCAGTGATTACTCTTGTGATTGTTGAGACCGGCACCTACTTGGAAAACATGTTTACATCACTCGCAAGGAGTCCTTCCAGCATTGGCAGGCCCGGCATCCGACACAGAATGAAGACCAGCCATCGAAGAGTAAAACGTAAAACCTACGAAACTTCCCGAAGTCAAGCTGTACCTTCCTAAAGCACCGAACCGAACGAATATAACGCACCACTGTTGGAGACAGTTTGGCTCCAAACTTTACGTCGCGCGTGCGCAGTGCT
Source organism: Lithobius niger (assembly GCA_023313725.1). Classification (NCBI taxonomy): domain Eukaryota; kingdom Metazoa; phylum Arthropoda; class Chilopoda; order Lithobiomorpha; family Lithobiidae; genus Lithobius; species Lithobius niger. The sequence goes on along the minus strand of JAHWFP010183780.1, from coordinate 62,351 downwards.
GTTGCGTCAGCCATTCAGTACCTTCCTAAACTACAATTACAACTCAGTAACCTCAACAAGCTCAGCAGAGCATTCGATACGTCATACCTTCACCGCGGCCAGACCTGGCTGATGGATTAGACCAGGATTGGCTAATAGATGTGACCAGGCAAGAGCACTACCAAATTGCAAACCAACTCGGGGAGGTGGTTCCCGGTGTTGGAGGTTTGAGCATGCGTTAGGAAACAGTTTTGCCGGAAATAGATACATCGCTGACGATGGTTGACGTCAATCCAGCCACATCAACACGGCTATTAGTAGGGAATGAGCCAAACTGTCACTAGCAGTGGTGCGTTTGGTTCGCTCTGTTTGATCGTTTAGGAAGGTACTGTTAAATAATGGAAAGTCTACTTTCGATTACTCTCTACTTCTCTTATTGTACCAGTCAGGATAAATGGCCAAATAAGAATTACAGTACCTTCCTAAACGACCAAACAGAGCGAACCCAACGCACTACTGTTGGTGACAGTTTGGCTCATTCCCTGCGAATATCCGTGTTGATGCGGCTTGATTGACGTCAACATCGTCAGCGATGAATCCGTTTACGGCAATACTGTTAGCTCGCACATGCTCAAACCTCCACCCCAGCAAACCACCTCCCTGAGATGGTTCGCAATTTGGCATTGCTCTCGCCTGGTCACATCTATTAGCCAATCCTGGTCAAATCCATTAGCCAGGCCTGGTCGCGGAGAAGGTATGACGTATTGAATACTCTGCTGAGCTTGTTGAGCTGTGTTGTAGTTTAGGAAGGCAGTTCCTTCCTAAAGCACCGAACAGAGCGAACAGAACGTACCACTGTTAGAGACAGTTTGGCTCCAAACTTGACGTCGCCCGTGCGCAGTGATGTTGCGTCAGCCATTCAGTACCTTCCTAAACTACACTACAGCTCAACAAGCTTAGCAGAGTATTCGCTACGTCATACCTTCACCGCGACCAGGCCTGGCTAATGGATTGTACCAGGATAGGCTAATGGATTGTACCAGGATTAGCTAATAGATGTGACCAGACGAGAGCAATGCCAAATTGCGAATCATCTCAGGGAGGTGGTTTGCTTGGGTGGAGGTTTGAGCATGCGCGATGTAACAGTTTTGACGAAACAAATTCATCGCTGACGATGTTGACGTCAATCAAGCCGCATCAACACGGATATTAGCAGGGAATGAGCCAAACTGTCACCAACAGTGGTGCGTTTGGTTCGCTCTGTTTGGTCGTTTAGGAAGGTACCGAGGTACTGAACGGCTGACGCAACATCACTGCTCACGCGCGACGTCAAGTTTGGAGCCAAACTGTCTCTAACAGTGGTGCGTTCTGTTCGCTCTGTTCGGTGGTTTAGGAAGGTACTTTATGATCCATCTGCCAGGACGAACCAAATACTTGAAGATTCTAACTCGATCTCATTCTAAAGACAACAATCATTTTTGGCGTACACCATCAGCACTTACCTTCAGCCTTCATTCATCTGCTCAAAAGCGAAATTAAGAACAAGTATTAGGGCTGTGTCCTTATTTTCGCTTTTGATCTGCTTTACAACAGCGTGTTTGCATTTCACTTCAACTTCGTTGACATAAATATCGGAATTGCCAAGAACATCAAGTGATGACAGTATCAGGGCTTACGTCTCGAACACGCCATAAGCTATGAGTGTCGCGACTCGCGAGACTTACGAGATAAACAATGGCGGCATCCATGGCTATGGAGATGCTGAAGTTTATATTCGTAAAAGGACGTGTTTCCTAGTCCAGTTTCAATAATTTGGAAAACAGATACTTGGAAATTATGTCGGGCGAAGACTGGGACGAATTTTCTCACTCAAACAAAAAACTGGTACGTAATATTCCTACGTTTTATGTAACGAAACTGGTGCGTTACAACGACCACTCCAGATGCTCGCAAAATTTTTCCTTTTGACTTTGCGAAAATTTGTGAATAAAAATAAATATGCCTGAAACGGTTTGCTTGAAAAAAATCAAACGCAGAACTTGTCACTGATGCTGAGTAACATGTATTTTTCCCCCTTATTTTCAGCCAACTGTATCTGCCGGAGCTAGTCTCAACGATGATGACGATTTCGGAGAATTTGAAGGGTTTGATGTAAGCATTAAACTATTTTAAATTTTATTTTATTACTGTGACCAAACTGCGACGTAGTTTGGTCAAAACAGAACCGCTACCATGCCTACATTTAGCTGGAGTTGACTTGTACATACATGGTAACAGTACCATATAGCCAGTGCATTGTACGATCGCTTCACAAGAAGCAAACCGACTTTTCTTGGGGCAAGGGCTTCGTTTGGCCTGTTATTGAATAAACTTTCTCTCTTTGGTTTCAATCACCATTCACCGCCTTTGCTTTTCGTTATGTTGCCGATTGATTCAACAAAGTTTGGGGCAGGCTACTACTAATATTTAATGACACAAACTGAATTCGTCGCTAGAATCACCGACGTTGCTCTGTCGATGGCTCTGTGATCTTTTAAAGATTTCAATGTAAAGAAAAGTAATAATAATGACATTGAACATAAATATATAAATAAAATAAAGTTTACATTTTGTATTACAGTACCGTTTTTTTAATTGAATAATTTAATTTTTTTGTAACTTTTGTAATGCTACATTTATTTATGTGCACCTGGTGTGTCAAATCGTTTCATTCAGCTTGTATTATTCTTTAGGAAAAGCGCTTTAGTGCTATGTCGCCCTGGAATCAATAATCGATATAGATATCGGTCGTCGCTGAATTCGTCTCTAGAATTACCTACATTTAGTGTTTCTGAATTAATTACTGTATTGCCCTACACATATCTCTATAGTCCATGGGCCAGAGCAGATATCGGTGCCACCCAATGTGGCAAAACTTCAATTATGTCACTTCATTTGTGACACCAACAGAAGTAAAATAATGCATGATAACCTTTCCTAATGGGCAGCTGTGTCATTTTTTTCAGGGTAGGCTACCTGTTTTTGTACCTATTGCAATTATGCGCATTCCACTGAACGTTACAACATAGTCAGGGAGCAGTTGTAGGAAATTTGGGGCTATTGTGCACAATTTCCCAACTTTGATTTTTCACTTGGGGTTTGTTGTTTACATCACAAGCAATAGTTTTCCACATGTTGCCACCTTGGCAATACGCTTGCATGTATTAGGTATTATATGGCGGCCAAAATGGCACCCAATTTTGCCATTTGGCTGATTATGCAAGAACCGTTTAGTGATACGCAAAAGCGGTTGAGATAAAAGTTGTTTGCAATAATGTAATCTACAAGGTCTTTCCAATACATTTTTTCATATCTCTTATGCTTTTCGAGAAAAATAGATTTTAGGCCATTTTCGGCCATTTTTGTTGGCTAATTTAATGCTAACAGATGTCTCAATTTTTCAACTTACAACTTTCAACTGCTGGTGCATCGTTTCTAATTCAGGTGGATGGTTCCAACTAGACTCATTCGAAAGGTAGGAGTGTCTTCTTTGCAACATGGGTCGTTGAAAGGGCCCACGACTGTTACGACTGAAATGCCGCTGGACCCTCTCAACCTCATCAATGTCGCGAGCCAAATAGGGTGACCAAACAGGGGTCGCGTACTCAAGTAAAGGACGCACAAATACTTTAAATGCCCAGACCAAGGTTGCAATATTACCAGAAGTAAAGCATCTTTTAACGATGGCAGACCGACGAAATGCTGAGGCACAAATTTTCTGGCAATGGACAGATGATTTCAGGTCACTCGTAAACCATATTCCCAGGTCACGTACAATCACTGAGGATGGCATGAAATCGTTGCCAAGAGGATACTGAAAATCGAAGTTGTTGCGTGTTCTATTGTTGTGTGTCTAACTTAGGTAGATGACTCCGATTATATTCGTTCGTAAGGTGGGAATGTCGTATTTGCAATAAGGGTACTTGAAAGGGTCTATAACTGTTATACACAAAAACTATTGAGATAAAAGTTGTTTGCAATAAAGTAATCTATAATGTCTTTCCCATACATTTTTTCATATTTCTTATGGTTTTTGAGAAAAATGGATTTTAGACCATTTTCGGCCATTTTTTGGCTAATTTAATGCTAACAGATGTTTCAATTTGTCAACTTACAACTTTCAACTGCTGCTGCATCGTTTCTAATTCAGGTGGATGGCTCCGATTAGACTCATTCGAAAGGTGGTAGTGTCTTCTTTGCAACAAGGGTCGTTGAAAGGGACTATGACTGTTAGAAACCGAGCTACGACAGTTTTACCAGGGGCTGGTATTATAGTCACCGCTGGATTTTTTGCTCATTTTCAACTTTCAACTTCTATTGTGACGTGTCTAATTTAGGCAGATGACTGAAATTAGAATCATTCGAAAAGTGGGAGTGTCTTATTTGCAACAAGGGTCATTGAAAGGGTCTACGACCTTTAGGTACCCAGCTACGCCCGTTTTACTAGGAACTGGTATCACAGTCATCGTTGGATATTTCGCTCATTTTCAACTTTTCAACTTCTATTGTGACGTTTCTAATTTAGGCAGATCCTTTCAACTACCCTTGTTGAAAAGTAGAGATTATCACCTTTCGAATGGAAATAATTGGAGTCATCTACCTAGATTAGAAATGTCACAATGGCAGTTGAAGTTGAAAATGAGCGAAAAATCCAACGGTGACTGTAATACCAGCCCCTGGTAAAACGGTCGTAGCTCGGTACCTAAAGGTCGTAGACCCTTTCAATGACCCTTGTTGCAAATAAGACACTCCCACTTTTCGAATGATTCTAATTTCAGTCATCTGCCTAAATTAGACACGTCACAATAGAAGTTGAAAGTTGAAAATGAGCAAAAAATCCAGCGGTGACTATAATACCAGCCCCTGGTAAAACTGTCGTAGCTCGGTTTCTAACAGTCATAGTCCCTTTCAACGACCCTTGTTGCAAAGAAGACACTACCACCTTTCGAATGAGTCTAATCGGAGCCATCCACCTGAATTAGAAACGATGCAGCAGCAGTTGAAAGTTGTAAGTTGACAAATTGAAACATCTGTTAGCATTAAATTAGCCAAAAAATGGCCGAAAATGGTCTAAAATCCATTTTTCTTAAAAACCATAAGAGATATGAAAAAATGTATGGGAAAGACATTATAGATTACTTTATTGCAAACAACTTTTATCTCAATAGTTTTTGTGTATCTCTAACGGTTCTTGCATAACGGGTAAAATTGCAAAATTGCCAGATTGCATTCTAGACAATTGTCGCAGGGTTAGGGCGGAAAATTAGCGGTTTCTTCAACTAAGCTACCACTCTGCAAAGGTTATCATATCAGAATATGTCCCTCACACATACAGGATTTTAAAAAATCATTAATAGACTTTGCCACCTCAGGTGGTACCAAAAAGTGATTTTTGGGGTCGAGGCCTATGGACTATACAGACTGAGCAAGCTAGAAGGGAGGTTGCTACAACGGCCAACCAAGAATGGCTGCCCAAACGTACTGAAATGTTCAAAAACCGCTGTTCGTTATTCCTGTGAAGAAGCGACCAAAAAAAAAACCAGACTTTTACTAAGCAAAACGGGATTGACGCCACTGACCAAGGCAGAGAAACAATATTGAGCGACCGATTGTCTTATAGAAGAAAAACTGGAGCCACTAATAATCAGTGTATACAGTTAGATTGATGCTGACAGCTATGATATCACTGTTCATGTGACTATTAGAGTTTGGCTTGCCCATATCAAACGACAAACAACCAATCCTTTTCGGAACTAAGCTACCAATTTCAGCAAGGAAACCAAAACATCCTGTTTAGCTTTACACCTATAAACACTACAAAATAAAATTTGAGTCAATTTACACAGAAACAGTAATGGTAGACGTCCTCCTTTTCATAGACATTACGTGCCGTGAACACTCCGTTAAATATATTAATGAGTTAAGACATTAAAGGAGAATAATATGCACGAGTTCAGGACTGAGGGATACCCTCTAGACTATTTCATTTTTAAACTTGGTTTTATTTGGCATATTTGGTTTTCTGTTTACATATTTTCAAATGAAGTTAGTAAAAGTGGTAGGTTCTCAGTTCCTAACCTGAAACGTCCTTGTTTTTTATTTACGTTAGTTGCAGAGAACCTTAAATTTGTATGATTGGTTGTTAAAAATGTATAATTTATTAAAAGGTAAACAAACAATAATTGAATCTGCAAATTTCTGAAATATTAATTTATTTCTATACATATAGCTAGCCTAATTCAGCTGTGCTACGATTTTAGTCCTGTTTAGTTTTTTTTGTTTTAATTTCTACAAATTAGGAAACTGGTTCTACAAAAACCAAACTTGGGAGCTTCCAAAATTTAACTTCTGTGAATTAAAAAATCCGTAGTTTTTGCTCTCACGGTAATTAAAGCAGAGAGATAAGAATTGGACATAAATCTATGTGTTCTTACCGATTCTACACCATTATTTTTTATTCCGATATGAAGGGTCTATTATTTTATTGGCTCTAGCCATGCACGAGGTACAACCTTTTAAGCTGAAAATAAAACGGTGGAAAGTTAGCAAGTTTCAGTCTCCAAGATTGGACATTATTGTCCTCCGCATCTTGAAGGGCAGCCATTCCATTATACGTTGTTGGAAAGCCCTCAAGCCTATAGAAGTGCGTAGTTCACACCAGATATCCAATAGTGACAATCCGTGTGACCAATCCAGGGCTCGAATTGTCTTAGAAAAATTGCATAGGAGAAATGCGATACAAAATACAAATTTGCGTAGCAGTCACAAAAAAATGATTAGCAAATTTTTAAAGAATAATTTATTTAGTAAAAAACTATACAAAAAGTTTACTTTATTTGAACAATAGCCATTTTTGTTTCACTTTACTTTGCTACACGCACGGATGCTTGGTCAAGACTATAGCATCCAATGCACGTTAAGACTATTCTGACCCGTGTCTGATTAAACGAAAGCGCCATGTCTGATTAAACGAAAGCGCCACTAACTAAATAGGCCTACCGAAGTTGATGGTAGGACCAATGATTTCCTAGCATGTGCGACGCTTGGCCTGCCTATAAAGTAGGAGGGATTAGCATCTCCGTGTCAGCCAACACAATCACGACTACGCTGTTATATTGTCTCGTTTAATACAGTTGCATCGCTAAACTGCGATACATTATTAAATTTTGCATCGCTAAAGTTTAAATTTGTGGTGCAAATTGCGATGCGATACCGCTCATTTCGAGCCCTGCGATCTTCCCAGACCGCTGTTCCAACATGCAGGGCAACCCTTGCAAGCCCTTACCAGCTGATTGTCAGAGACACAAGAGCAGACTCAGAGGTAATCCTGTTTCGATAAGACGTCAAGATCCAAGGTGAACATGTTGCTGTCACGACAGGACTGCTGATTATTTTATTTAAAAGAATATAGGCAATGTGATCATCGTGCGAAATAGCCAGAATATGACCACACAAATAATACAGTAATAGAATTTTACGAGCACCGCTGGGCGAATATCCTAAAATAGCCCTCATCTTTTTTTTGTTTGGATGGTGGGCAAGTTGATCTTCTTACGTTACGAGCACATGTCACAGCAGCCTAAACTTCATCATTTGAAACAGGGTTCGCACAAGTTGCTTGAAGTCCTTGAAAGTACTTGAATTTTTTAAGCAAAAAAGTCCAGGCCTTGAATTCCTTGAAACTGTTGTTAGCTACGTCCTTGAAAGTCCTTGAATTTTACTTTTTTTATCATAATTTAAAATAATACCCTATCTTTGCGCAAGTTAAAGACAAACTTGCAACTCGCAATTTATTTGCTCTAACTTTTCTCCCGTGCATTTTCTCCATGGGCTTTTTTCCCCCGCGCATAATGAAAACATGAACAGTTTCATGGTTGATGGATGTTTTGAGTATTCACCAGTAAAACAAGGCAACCCTTTCACCAACGTCGCCGTCCACTATCACCCCCACCGTCCACGCCGTTCCCTTTCGTCGGACGATAGCTGTTTTCCTTGCCGACTACTCGTGAGACTCCACCGCACGCCACCCCCGCACTCGACCATGCTGTCTCCACTCACCGCTGCTGACCCTGTCATCATTCCTGCAACGAAATGAGGCAAGCCACCCCTCTCCGGTGAATCGGACAAGTCATCGTGGCTCCTTCCCTTTCGTTTCCTAGGGTTGATCCACATTTTAGCGGTTAACGGCTACCCCTTTCACCGGCAACATGGCAATAGACTCTGCCAAGAGCCAGCCGCAGCTCAACCGATCCTTTCACCCAGCGTCAGCACTCCTATCGCCAGCCACCATCACCTACGCCTGGCGTTGTCTTCCCTCCAATCGCATCGAATCCAACCGCCTGCTGCTCGTGCTCGTACCACAACTGCTTCCTTTGTCCACGGTTGCCTTTAGCCTTTGAAATGGTCAAGACCTCGTGGCTCCTTCCCTGTCGTTTCCCAGGGTTGATCCATACTTGAAAATGGCACGAAACACTCTTTGATCCACATGCGTGGCCTAACTAGAGCCGACGGCTCTATCCCTTAAACTGAACTTCCACAGGTCTCCCACCGCCTTTTTCTCCCAAAGCGCCGCATGGAATTTCCAAGACAACGTGGCTGCCTCCCTTTCGTTTCCCAGGTTCGAGTTGACCAGCACTCATGACAGCACGAATGATACTCTCATCGACGTGCTCGTCCCCAACTGAGCCAACTGTGCTCTTGCCTCGTCAAACTTCCACCCAGTCTCCCTAACGTCGGCTTCATCTCGGCTCACCTTGGAGCATTCAAGACATTGTGGCTCCTTCCCAGTCAGTTACCCAGTTACCCAATTTTTGGGATGAGAAATCAAGTCGTTCGTCTCTGATTTAAAAAAAAAATAATGACATCACAACACAAAACAAAGGAAAAGACAGTGAGCAACCACGATTGCTTTGTTATCAATTTGTTCCAGACCTGGATCAAGCTGAATCATCGTTCTCGGTCAAAATTTGTTGAATCACCGATCATCAAGTGACAAGTCATATCCTCGTTGACGCTCCGATTGACCACCCTTCGTCGCCGCTGACAGTTTAACACTTCCCCGTTGGATTTTCCATATAAAAAAAGCAAAAAACAATTACTGTCTAACTGTGAACTTGCGTGGAGCTTATTCTACTCGGATGTCATGCCTTCATTCCATTCTTCCCCACTTTGGCCCATGTTTTTGTTTTTGCGCACATACACAATTTACAATCGTTCAACCTTATTACTGCAATCCACTTGACACCCTACTATCAACATCTCGCTGTTGTCACCTCTCATCTCGCTATTGTCGCCTCTCATCTCAACTGTCCCAACGGTCATCATGGCTAAAACACGTGGTAGCAAGACACAACAGTTTTCCGTGAAGAATCCTGGCTCTCTTCTTGACCGTGAGCCAACCTTCCCGGACGTTCAAATGTGCTGATGTGCTGGAATCACTTCAAACAAGTAAAGAGTGGATCCACACAAAGTTTGCCGATCTCACAGATCTTGTGACTTTCTCCAATTCCGTGTGTCATTCCACGGCACCAATGAACGGTAATAAAGAATATGCAGGATCGTTCCGCAAAAAGGAAAAAACAACACCACAAAAAGAGGGAACGAGATAAACTGGCTGCTCGGCACTGCACCACCCAAAGCAACGAAAACACCAAGAATGACGCCAAAAACAACGTTCCAGTGACACCTCGTGGAACTACCTCCAGTGCTCTGCTAATCACAACAACCCCCCATTATCAGCATCATCATCATCAACCCTCTCAACGCTGCCTACTGTTTCCTCAAGACATCTGCAGTTTCGAGTCCACAAGGTCAGGTCCTTCCAACTGCCGAGTCAACAGAGCAATTCTTGAAATCTACAACCACAACACCGTCCATGTCTACTGAACTTTTGCTTCCGTCAGCTTCACAAACGTCATCCGTTGGTACTCGAGCAATCAACACTGAATCCCCATCCGCAACTCACAACATCTCATTCAAGCGAAACACTCCTCCTTCCGTCTCCGGCCCTTTATGGCCTTAACTCTGACACCCCCAACACAACCTCCAAGCCAACTGAACCTACAAAATCTTCCGTCTCTTTTTCAAACGTGAAAACATTAAGCCTGACTGCCCGAAAGGACTAACAGCTGTCAAAAAACAATATCAAGCAACTAAAATTAAACTTAGCTCCGGTGCAACAGTTCTTCTCTGAAATGACCATAAATTCAATGGAACAAGATCTTCTAATCCAATTCTTACGATAAGAAAATGCTCAACTCCTACAGAATTCAACCAAGCTGAAATTGGACCTAGCTCTTGCTTCAAAGGTTTCCATACCACCTTTACAGCCAACTCCACCACCAACGAAGTTTGGAAAATGGGGGGGGGGGGGGGGGGGGGGGCGCCGTCCAATCTTCACCATCCTCAGACCAAGAGGGCCTTTCGCCAAGTTCATGACGCCCGTCACTTCAGGCCGGAAATTGACACCTGCCAATCAAATGCTAAACCCAACACCTCTTTCAAACCGGCAAAAATTCCTTGGAGTGAAGCAAAAGTCCCACCACCACCTATCCCGAAAGTGACATCAGCTTCAAGGGCGGCCGATCACCCAAAGGCTCGTTGCATTCTTTTGGAATGGGCCGAAGCAGGTGCAGCTTGTCCACCCGGGAAGTTTATTTGAGTAAACGCAGGTCGCCGGAAAAAGACTTCGTTTCTTTGTTGCCAAAACATCTTAACCTGATAATTTAGCATTACATTCCTCGAATGTGATTGTTCCCCTGGAGGTTTCTTCCGGTGCGCAGCCGCTTGCTTGCATATCCCCTACGCGCATGCGCGTGGTAGTCCTCCCTTATAAAAGCGACAGCGCGCACGCTATCGGCATTCATTTTCCTCCAAAGGTGTCTCCACGCCACGTCGCGCCGCTGTTCCCCAGCTTTCGCACGGAAAATTGGATTCTACCCGATGATGGCCGCCGCTTCCGAAGCTCCCGCTTCGCTCGCCGCTCCCTCTCATACTCTCCTTCGTCCGCAATCAACTGGCTTCTGCTTCGGCAACCGCTGGATCTCCGCCCTCGACCTCGCCGCCGTTGGCCCGATCCCTGCCGCCTCCTTCACCGAAGCTCCTCCGGCAAGCAACAACGCCTCGGACTCTCCCTTGCAACCCGGCCAGCGCACCCCGCCGGCCGAACCCATAGACCTATCGGCTCTACGTGAGGATTTTCTTCGGGCGAAGGATGTCTACCGTGAAGCCTAGAAATCCCTCCAGCAGGCTATGGTAGCTCCCCGTTCTCCAGGCCACAACTCTCCCTTGGACCTGTCGTCCAACTCCTCCCGGATTGGTCGAAGCGTCTCCCGCAGCGAAGTCCGGCACATCGTCCAGGAAACGGTCCGTGTGATGCAAGACAATCCCATGCCGCCTCCCTCCTGCATGTCTTCCGCCCGACACGCCCGCACGCAAGCCTGGATCACTTCTGCCTCCAGCCACGACTCGGGCAAACGCGGCTCAACGCCACCCCCTGGCGCCCTGAAGAGACGCAAGTCATCTTCTCCCTCTTGTCCGCAAGCTTCTCCTTCTGCCGGCCCCGCGGCGACCACCGAAGCCCCGCACCCCGCCATCCCTCTCTCGTCCGGCAAGAGGATTCACTTCCTGGACGAGGCCGCCGATGACCAGGCCTTCCCTTTGGCTGCGCTTCTCAAGACGGTCGAAGAAACCATCCCCGACTGCTTTCTGTTCAAGCCCTCGCAGTCGGCCGACGCTCCCGTCATCAACCGTGGGCTGAAAACTGACTTCGGCTTTGCCCTTAGGGACAAAGACACCAAACCCCGCAATCTTCTTGGGCAATCCACCACACTGCTAACCTGCCTCCTCCCCAATGAAGGCTCTCTGCTCGGCAACGGCGATCCGCTCATTCTGGACAAAGAACCGCCACCACCTCGTCCAGGCCGTGAAAATAGCTTCCTTCGTCCGTCGGGCGACGGCGCTACTAACCCAAACAACTTCGCGACCTACCCGGAATGTGAATTCTTACGCAGAGAGGTGAAGATGGATTTCGGCACTGCTCTTTCCATCCCGAAGAAGGCCGTCATCCCTACCTTCGTCCTTTACGACAATGACAAGTGCCTACGGCTCAGCCTACGTGCCGCCTCTCAAGCCGACGTTCTCAACACGGCGGTAAACGCACTATGCGAGAAATTATCCTCGGACGCAAGTCCCGAAGAAATACGCAGTCTGTCGTCCCTAATAATGCAGCTCTTTCAGAAGGCAAGCTTCGCCACACACCATTCCATCAACTGGGCAACAAGGGCCCTCTTTAACAACACACTGCTGCTCCGAGACATTGCTCTTTCGTCCGCCAACAACCTAAACGTCTCTACGACGCACCGGCTCCGCAACCAGCCCATCCACGAGTCGGACATGCTCTTCCGGGGCCTTATCCCAACTCTCGCCCCTCACCTCAACATCGCCCGTAAGCCCAAGCCGTTCAAGCAGCTCCCCTCTGTCTCTCGTCCGGCTTTGAAGAGCAACCAGCCCAACCCTCGGCCTCCCTTGGACAACTGGAACAGGACGCCGGCCCCCTCACAGTCCTCGCGCCACAGCGACTTTCGTCCGAAGAACCCGCAGCCCTTTCGGACGGACCAGCCTCGCTCTCGTTCCGGCCAACGCAACCAGAAGCGAGCCACCACTCCAGACCGACGTAGCTGCCACTCGTCACCAGGGGGCAAAGCCAATTTTCGCAAGAACCAACAATGACGCCTCTCACCCATCCTGTCTTCCAGTCGGGGCCAGATTACGGGTTTTTCTCCCAGCTCGGCTACAACTAACAAAAAATCCAGAAGTCCTTTTTATCATCAAACACGGCTTTCGGCCGGAATTTTTATCAAAGCCGCCGCTCCTCCCATTACCGCCATGGGAATTCTCCCCACCACCAACACAACAACTCTCGTTCGAAGTCTCAGAACTCCTGCGGAAGGACGCAATAAGGGAATGCCACAAGCCAGGCCCGGGCTTCTACAGCTCCATTTTCACCCGACCAAAGAAGTCAGGAGGCTCCCGTTTGATCTTCAACATGAAACCTCTCAACAAATTCATCTCAAACGACCATTTCAAAATGGAAACCCTCGAATCCATCCGTCTTTCGTTCAAACCAAACGACTGGACAGTCACGATCGACCTAGAAGCCGCCTATTCCATGTCCCACTCCATCCGGCCATCACGCACCTCTTTCGGTTCATCTACAACCAAAAGGTCTACGAATTCCGTTGTCTTCCCTTCGGCCTGAATGCAGCCCCCAGAATTTTCACATTAGTTCTAAAACCCGTATTGGCCTACCTACACCAACGCGAAATTCAAGCCAACGCCTACCTGGACAACTGGGCCCTCAACAACCCGGACCCTCTCAGATTACAACAAAACAAGGACAAGACCATTTCCCTGTTAAACCGACTGGGCTTCGGAATAAACTACACAAAATCCCGCCTAACGCCAGCACAAATCTTCACCTTCTTGGGAGCTTCTTTCGATCTCCACACGGCAAGAATCGCCCCCTCCCCGGAACGGATAGAAGACCTCCTCCACTCCCGTCTCTTTCGGTCGAAAACAAGTTTTTCTCCTCGGGAACTGAACTCCCTCATCGGAAAGATGGACGCAATGGCAAACCTCGTCCCCTACGGTCGATGGATGGTAAGACCACTTCACCACCACCGGATAGACAACCGGGCAATCAACGGACCTCCCGGACAAGCAAACCCCCTTCAGCCCCGACTTTCCTCTGGACTCCCTCCTTTGGTGGTCAGATGTCACCAACCTCACGAAGACACAACCTCTCCACGAACCACATCCCGAGATTCTCATCTTATCGGATGCTTCAAAAACGGGTTGGGGTGCTCACCTGGGAACACAAGAAGCCTCCGGCCTTTGGCCGCCATCCTGCACCGATCACATCAACCACCTCGAGCTCCGAGCAATCTTACTCGCCCTACATCATTTCCTTCCCAAAATCAGGAACAAGACTATACAAATCCAGTCCGACAACACGACTGCTCTGGCCTACATAAAGAAAGAAGGAGGAACGAAGTTCAGATCTCTCCACCACCTAACTTCAGAAATCTTCAACCTCTGCATTCCGCACAACATCACACTCCTTCCTCTCCATATCCCAGGCAACAGGAATGTCATTGCCGACTCCCTATCACGCCAGAAACCTCCGACAGGCAAATGGTGCCTCAAGAAATCCATCTGCGAATCTCTCTTCACCATCTGGGGGACTCCAATGATAGACCTGTTCGCCACGAGGCACAATGCCAGACTTCCCCACTACATCAGTCCGATCCCGGACGACTCGGCAGTAGCAGTAGACGCCCTCACGTTCCCATGGCACAACCTGTTCGCCTACCTATTCCCACCCTTCAAACTACTTCCGCAAGTACTTCGGAAAATAGAGGAAAGTCGCAGCCTGTTCATTCTAATAGCTCCCCTCTGGCCATCGGCAGCATGGTTCCCACTCCTTCTAGAACTTCTAGTCGACATTCCAAGAAGTCTACCTCCTCAACCAGATCTTCTATCTCAACAGAAAGGAACAAAGCTACACCCAAACGTGTCCACCCTCAACCTACACGGGTGGCTACTATCATCAAACTCCTTTAAAAGCAGAGGCCGAACGCATCGCCTCAAAGGCAACAAGAGACTCCACTAACCGGATGTATGACAGCCACTGGTCAAAATGGATTCGTTGGTGTATCACAAAACAAGTTAATCCTGTCAACCCACCTCTTCCCACCCTCCTAAACTTCTTCGGAGACCTGTTTAACATCGACAAACTCAAAGGCTCTACAATCCTACTCTACCGTTCTGCCCTAAACACTGTCTTCAAAGCCGCCAACAACACGAACTTACTTGACGACTACAGAATTTCAGCCTTTCTTCATTCATACGAAAACGAAAGACCCACCACCAGAAGATCAATAACAGGCTGGGACCTTTCACTCGTTCTCCAGTCACTAATGGGCGAACCATATGAACCTTTACAGGACACCTCCCTTCATCTCATGACCCGCAAGACAGTCTTTCTCGTCACACTAGCTGCCAGCCTTCGTTGTTCAGAAATCCAAGCCCTCTCAGCAGATCCAAGGTTGTTGACCCTATATCCAAGGTCAACATTCAGAGCTAAAACACAGAAACCTTCGGAACCACCGAAACCAATCACCTTTCCAGCTCTATCCACCCTAGTTGGAAACGAACCGGAACGCCTTCTCTGTCCAGTCAGAGCCTTACGCTTCTAATTAGCCCGGACACGTCATGAAGATATCCGCCGAGGAAGAAACCAACTCTTTCTCCCAGTCGACCCCCAATCTGGTGAAACATCAGCTGCCATGGTTTCAAGATGGATTAAGAAAACAATCGAAGCAGCCTACGAAAAAACTCCGAATGAGAGCATGAGAGTGACGGCGCACGAAGTGAGAGCTGTCTCCACATCATGGGCCCACCACAACGCCATCCCAATAGAAGATATCTTGGCAGCAGCGTCCTGGCGCCATCAAACAACCTTCACCTCCCACTACCTGAGGGACATGTCAAGAGAAGAATCTTGACTACACCGGCTGGGACCAATCGTCGCAGCCAGAACTGTGGTCAACCCCCCATTAAGCACTCGGAACACAGAAGCAAGCCATCCATGAAGGAAGCAAGCCACCCAGAAGGAAGCAAGCCACCCAGAAGGAAACAAGACCCAAACAACGGTCCTTTTCAGAGCCACCAAATCCTACGAAAAATACCCAAGTTCCTGCTATCACCTGTTCTGAATAAAGTGCGAATGCAAAGGCCCTTCCCAATGTTCAAGAGTTGAAACCTCAATTTGGCCTATCTTTAACATGTCCCTACTCCTTCAAACGGCTCTGTACCAAAACCCTCTGCTCTACCGACTTTCCTATTGTTCTCCTGGCCTTCCACCAATCAGACCCCCCGCAGTTCTCCTCGGCGTCCGCGCTTTGGTCGAGAAAATCCGCTACTCCAGTATAAAATGCCCCAGTTGTCCTCCCTCTACAGCTCAGTCAGCACAGCTCACGCCGGTCGGGAGTGGAGATGTCACGTCCGTGGTTGCCATGCCGGGCAAAATGGTAGTGGTTTGTAAGTAACTAGTTTAAAACTTTAGAAGTTTATCTTTAGGACTCCCCAATTCTAAATTCATAGTCCAAAGTAAAACTAGCCTCTAGGTTAGAGTCTATATGGTGGGTAAGCCAAATCGGCATTCCTGGTCCCTACCACCATAATGTTTGAGTAGGCATAGCTTTCTAAAAAGCCAAGTTCATTCTTTGTTCGTTTTTAAATGTAAACAAAGGGACAGTTTGATCGTCGTGGATTCAGGGAAAAATAACTGTGGGACGACTTGAAAACTACAGTTGTCAAATATAGTTGTAACTTAAGAGGACACGGTTCGGCTTGCTGGGTATTCCAGGATTGGAACCCAAGATAAAAGTACTTTTTCTAATCGAAATTATGTGTGTTTGAGAATCAACATCGTTGTTCTTGTGTAAACTGAATTACTAATATGTAAATTCAAGCCCAGTGCTTTTCAAACTTGTTAAAGCCAAAACTAGTGAACTATAATTGTAAAAGTGTTTTATATATTCATTTTCTGATGTTTTAAAATAAAAACCAAGAGTTTAAAACTTCAGGTTCGTTCCCTAGCAGATTAATTGTTTTTAAGTATGAACTATTATGTAGCCCTTTTAGCTTTATACTTCGTTTAAGCAATTAAATTAATCCACCGTTGGTGGCACTGAAATTACCGGTAGCATTCAGGTTAGGCCTTAGAGGACCGGACGCTCCATCCCCCAAGCCGGGACTGTAGCCCATGCTGTGCTTATTATCGTAAAAAGTCATAAAATCACCAAAACCTGATGCTAAGCAATACTCGTCAACCGATGATGTCGGGGGCGCTACAATCACCTCAGCCGTCGTAGCGTCCGCCGCTACATTTGACACTTAATTTGGCAGTTTGACAACGACGTCAAATTTAGCCCCTGCACGGAAAGTCGCACCCTTGAACTTCCCTTCTTAAACTGCCATGCTAAGGCCAAAGGTTCACAAAAATGAATTCACCATATCAGTTTGAATTTTTTTACCCAAACCGCTTCCATTTTGCTTGGGTCGTCAACTCTCTTCTTCAAAAAAAAAATAAAAATGAAGACTGCTTTACACACACTCCTCGACCCTTTGAAACTAAAAAAAATCTCAATCCAAGAAAACAACTTCACAAATGGGTCCTATCATCAGATGTCAACCCAACATTTTCAATAGGAAGTCGAATTCTCC
>JAHWFP010183780.1:0-44944 GCA_023313725.1 Lithobius niger | reverse complement strand
TTGGAAGATTCCCCTCTCCAACCTTAGATGGAATCGGAGGGAAGGGGAGAGAGGAATCTTCCAAACAATCATCATCTTTCCACGACGACAGTCCGCCAATCAAACTCCAGCCCTCTTCAATCAATCCAAGTTGCTTCAATCAATTTCACCTATGGTCAATCAACCCAAGCTTCTCTGCAAGGAACACTCGTTCTCCACTCCAACTCCTCATCTGGCAAACCATCTTTGATCAAGGCATCACCAACAACAAGGGAAATCCTGCTGCTATGACCATCGACCAAAGATAAAACCCGTCACTTCTCCTTCATCATCAAGACCAACTCAGGATGCACATCAAAAATGTTCGTCTCTATCACAGTTAATGACGAATCTCTCTATCCCCAAGGAGTTATTTTCCATCTTCCAAAAAAAAAAAAAATAAAAATAAACAACCAACCTATAAATTCAAATTTTTCCTTCAATCCATCTTATCATCACAGACAGCCCGCAATCACCTCACCTTAGATCTTCCAACCTTCAAAAAAAATAAAAAAACTAACCCTTCATACATTCTTCAGGGATTCTGTGACCCGAGGAGACTCCAGCTTTGGAATCCTAGGGTAGCCGCCGAGAAGGTGCCTGCCACCACTTTGATGAGGTCTAACTGTGAATGGAAAAATTCACAGGTAATACATATTTACCCACGGCAATAAGAAACATAAATTTGCTAGGGGGGGGGGGGGGCTGAAATTTGTTTCTTTTGGCAGAGAAAATTTACATTACCTCATCCCACCCTACCTCCCCTCTTGAGTCGAAGTGTTACCAAGCTGGCCGGATCCAAACCACGTTAAAACTCTAGGATGTAATGCAGCATTATGAGAGCTTAATGCAAAAATTCATAGGTAATGTACATTTTTGGAGGCAATAGAAACTATTTTCAGCCGCGTCCCCCCCCCCCCCCCCCCCGGCAAATTTGTATATTTTTTTTTAATGGCCTACCCAATTTCCAGTTAACAAAAAAATTTTCAACAACTGTAGTTGATAACATTTTGTCGGTATTTTTAAAGAAAATGTTATAGGTTCAAACTAATTAAAATGCTGGCTTAAAACTTAACAAAAACCATCACATTATAAATAAAAATTCTTTTATTTTAAGTTACGGTATTCGAAATAAATGGTTAATTATTACGGTCAGTGATTAACCATTTTAAAATTGTATAGTATCATTTATCCATTCCATTACAATAATCAAGACCAAATATGGATTTTTTTTTTTAACATGACTCACAAGTTTTGTTATCATTCTAGGCCGATGAAGTGGACACCGAAATGGCACAACCCTTGCCTCAAGCACTGCAGGCAACTTGGGCAAGTTTTCCGGGTAAGATGGCTGAAGAAGGGATCCAAATTATCTAAATAGGCTACCACTGTATAAATCGCTTGCCTGTTTTTTTCTGATGTTGTTGCATTCAAGGGAGTACCAACGTGTATTGATGCATGCAGTAAAGGTGGGGCAGTAAAGATCTGTGTGAGTGAAGTAGTTAAATAAATTCGTTGGCCCAACAATGGAATTGGAATCCTACTTGTTGACTGACATTGATAGCCCTAAATTTTGCCATGTGAATGCCTCTGACCTGTAGGCACACTAATATTGCGCCTACATTGGGCAAGCATGGTAAAACCATTGCCAACGAGTCGCCAATATTATCTATGGTTGGCCAACGTTGGTCCAATCATCTAATGTTACTTGGGATACAACCCTCTCGAACGTCATTCCAGCTACAGTCTCCAGTTGGCCGGCAGACATTACAAAGTAGTCGCCAGTTCACAATTACTTCTCGCCAAATGCCAAATACATCTTGCTCGATGCATGGTTTTTCTAAACTATACATTTACAGACTTGTAAAATTTTCTTTTATCCCAGTAGTATTGCAGAAAAGGCTCTGGTATAATCCTTAGAAATCTGAGAACTGCGCCGCAAACCATTCGTCAGTGGCTTGTGTGGTTCCAAAGATATCCCTATTTGAGCGTCATTGTCTATTGCTTGTCGCCATTTTGACGAGTAGGGCTAAATTCCAAGTCGCCAACTGTTGGGTTTTATTCGCCAAATGGCGAGTGGCGACCGACATTGGAAAGGGTTGTTGGGATTTTAAAGTTTAAAATATGACCTTTTTTTTATTAATTTTTTGCTAAATAACTTCCTAATGGTTAGAGGTTTGCTGTTTGCACCATTGAAAGCTTGTTTCGAGTGGTTAAAATGGGTATTGGAATATTAAACGTGCCCTCACGTAATAGGTTTTTATATGCCGGAAATATACATTAGCTGTTAATTTTAGCAATGTTTCCCAATTCCCTAGAGGTTTTTTAGTTGTATAGAGCCAGCCAGTTGTGTAACCCAAGAGCTCATGCGCTCACTCCTATAAAAGCAACAGATCCGTAGGTTGCCATCTTTTTCTTCTAACACTCCAGGCGTGAAATGCCTTCGTGTTCAAGATCCTTTGGTTGCCAACACTGCCATAAGCAGAAGCAACCCCGCTCGCCAATGGTAAGACCGAAATATGGCAAAACTCTACGGCGCTCCGAAAAAGACCCTCCTTCTCTAGCAAGCTTTTAGCCACTCGCTTGCTGTTGGCACCGACCGTCAACCTCATCTCCCAGACCTTTGGCTCTTTCGTCCACTGCACGTTCATTGCGCCGTATTCCTCCCATGCGATCATCGTCCCCGCACAGCTCGACTTTCACATCAAGCATCGCTACCATCTTCTCAACGTTGACCTGGCCTCTCATCCATTCATGTGTCAGCTTCCAGCATCACAGCGACAGTCACAACCAACAAGCTGGACCCTTCGTCTCCCGTCGCTCCAGACTCATTTGCCATTGGTCTTGGTTTTTGGACCCAGACCTGCTGCTGTTGTCGGCCTGATCGCCCTTGCCTCGTGCTTCCCGGCCAGGTTCTGCCTTTCATTCCATCATGAATGACTGAATGCAGGCCGATGGAAACAAGCAAGACCATCATACGGCCACATCTTGCGGTTATATCAGCCCTAAATTCCCCATCTCATCCCACTTCAGACTTCATGGAGACTCAAAATCGACAGAAAGAAGAAGAAAAGAAAGAATCAAGTACAAGACCCCA
The DNA here is from genome assembly GCA_023313725.1 of Lithobius niger. Classification (NCBI taxonomy): domain Eukaryota; kingdom Metazoa; phylum Arthropoda; class Chilopoda; order Lithobiomorpha; family Lithobiidae; genus Lithobius; species Lithobius niger. The sequence goes on along the minus strand of JAHWFP010183780.1, from coordinate 41,829 downwards.
ATGCAGGCTTGATCCTTCATCACAACCGTCTGGCATCTCCGTTTCAGTCAATTATGAAACGCTTAACACTAGCCAAAGAAAACAAGCAAGACCTTCACACGACCTCGACTTTTTTCCAAAGCCGCCTTGAGTCTACCTTCCGTCCCATCATAAGACATAAGGAAATCAACGAAGACAAGCAAGACAGGCGCGTTGACCTGTCATCATGCCGCCGACATCACCGCATCCTTCTGGGATTGTCGTTGACCGATGCTCTCTCTTACCGGTGGCCTCCCCTTCAACCAAAAGCCACCCTCCTTTCATGCGTCACCGTTCTTAAAATGAAAGCAAGTTGGCACCATAGAACAAGAGTTTTCAGCACCGTCTTCTGTTCTCTTGTTCCCCTCTACGAAAATCGTTCCCATTTGTCGAAAGAGAAGTGGTTTTTCTTGCCTGGTAAGGCTGTAGAACTTCCTCGTTTGGACTTCGCCGCCTTGGCCTCTCTGAAAGCAGAAACTTCTGTGCTCTCACCGATTCTGCAGCCTTCGCCTTCACGCAAGTGGCCACTTCAATGACGGCTAAAAAGTCAAAAACAAAAGTCTACACAACATCGACCAGCCAGCATGTTGCCCGACATTTGTTGCTTTCGTCATCTTCTCAGATAACACTGCAAATCCCGGATCTGGATTGATTTGTTGACACATATGCATTTTCCGACGCGCCGATTTCTGAAGTAGTCGAATAAGTCAGTTTGCAACTCTGCTTCATCTCCTTTCAGTTCGGAAGCAAATGTTCCAGTTTTACGGCATGCAAATGTTCCAGTTTTACGGCATGCAAATGCGTTCGATGCGTTTCCTCAGGCACTTTTCCACTGTTTTTCACTAGCGCAAGGTTTTTAAGTTAATCTCCAGTTACACACTTTCGCTCTACGCCACATCCTTCACCACCAATGTTTAACATTTGAAGAGGACCGACGCCATTGAACTTCCCAGCGAAGAGGGCACTGCATCAGCACCAACTTGGAGAAAGTTGGCAGAATTCCGCCTTCCTCACAACATCACCAACATCAAAGTCCGAAAGACGTGACTCTTCAGAGGTTCTTAATGAGCATGTCATGCTGCCAACGTGGAAACAAAGCAGCCTTCACACTAAATGGAATAACGAATGACCATCAGTCTGACATGAACTACCATGCTGCTGACGTGCAACGAAAGCAGCAATCACAACGGAAGAGACAACCACTGGACAGGTTATCATCTTTGCTTCTCAAGCAACCATTTCGTGGACACGCTTTTGTTTTCCCCTTCCTCTTTCACGGTCTCAACTACCTCACCGGCTCAAAGACTTTTTCATTCCATGGCAAGATCTAAAGGGGCACAGAGGAAACAGTCACCAAAGGAAAGACTTCATCTCTGGATAGCCCTCCGCCCGCAGAACCTGATATTGTTGTCGACTCGTTGCCCACTCCACGAACATCACCTTTAAATTCGTCGTTTCATTCGGAAGTACCGTCTTCGCTCCGACCTGCACCAAAAGCTGCTGATTGCTGCTTCTGTATTGCCAATCTCCTGCGGTCAACCCATGAAGATGTCCTCCGTCCTTCGGAAATCTACAGCTGTGCGAAGATCAAAGACCAGGGTTTCAAAGGCTGGCCCCAACATAAAAACTTCCACTCGATCTTTTGTCTTGATCCTAGTGCTGCTCACGCAGTCCACCTCCAGGCCCTCCTTTGACCACCTCACGATCGACTTTTTTCCTTGAAACGGATCAAAGCATTAATGTGCTGAGTGATCCTTGACTTCAAGCATGAGAAGCATCCGCCTCAACCACCGCCTCCCACTTCGTCCCACACTGATTCCTGCATCCTTGACTGGATCACATCCTCATTGGCCGGTTCCACACACAAGCGGCATCGCTCCCCTTTTTCGGCCGCAACCAAGCCAAAGTCGCTATTCCTCTTCCAGCAAAGGGACGGCATCATCAGCCTCTAATCCCGTCTTCGCCGGCCTTCTACATCACCCTCCCGGCATGACTGCCGCTCACCGCCCCCCTGCTGATTTTCAGCAATCTCGATCTGCCGCTCCTAACACGGACAGCTAGTTGGATACGACATCCGACTGGGTACAATGAATTCTGCAATGGACAAAGTCGACCTCCTTTTCCCTTCAAGGCAGACTTTGGCAACACTTCCGCAATAATGAACGGAACTTTCTTCAACACAGTCATCGAAAGCACTTCAACGACGACACCAAAAAACAACATCTGTGTCACAAGACATGAACTGAGGACCTTGTCAACATCAGACATTTTCTACAACATCATCCCGGTTCCAAAAACCCTCACACCCGCTTCTTGACGAGGCACATCAAGTTTTCACATCACGTCAACTCATGAATATCACCAAATGAGCCAACCGACCACATCACCTGGAACTCGCCATGCAACGAGATGTGTCGTCAAAACCACTTAAACATCTTGCAACAAAACCGTGACACCTTCATCTCAAGACTGACTTCGTTTCATCCTGTCTCATCTGCCTCAATACTGTGCAAATATTAACTTTTTGGGAGAGCCAGCTCGTAACCCTAGGGTACTTGTCAAGGTGGCCCACCGCCTAGAATGACGAAGTTTTCTATTAATGCTAAAATCAACAAGTAATTTATGTTTCCGAACGGCATATAGAATCACGAAATTACCTGCCCCCCAGCCAGGGCCGGCTGAATTCTGTTTCTATTGCCTAATACAAAATAAACATTACCTGTACCCACCCTACCCCCCTCTTGAGTCACCACCATGACAGATTGAAAGGAAAGAAAGATGGCAGCCCTTCGGTTCTGTTGCTTTTATAGGAGGAGTGCGCACTTGGTTATGCAGCTGGCTGGCTCTATACAACTAACCAACCTCTAGGAAAAGACAGCATTCGGGAAAGGAATGCTAAAATTAACAGGTAATGGATATTTCGTATTAGGCAATAGAAACAAAATTCTGGCTGGGGGCAGCATTTTCATGTTTTTTTCCATAGCCTAATTATAATATTATGCAAATCTGTGCGTAAACATGTAGGTTGCCTTTTTTTTTGTCTTGTCATACATGCCGTGGGGTAAAATGAAAGGCCGTTTTCAGTACTGGATGCTGATTGTTGATTAAAATCCGCATTGTTGCAGTTGTAAAAACGTAGGCTATGGTATTTTAATTTTTCCGCAAAATATCACAGATTCACTTATAGGTTTTATGCTTATTTTTATGGATTTCATTCATGTCTTGTGTGTTGAACCTACTCATTTAACTTGGAACTATGCTGATGGATTCACACCTTCATTGACCATATCTAAGTTAAGCTACTTTACATTTGTTTTTCAGACTATGTTCCTTCACAGCACACCACTAGCAGTGCTTTGCAGCCAGACCTACTGCCAACCCAGGCAAGTGTTAATGAACAGCCACCCAGTATCAGTGTATCTCACTCATCTGTCACCATTCTTGATCTGCCAGGACTAAATAGTGTTGCCGGCAACTTAGGTGGTCCACTATCTCTAAACAACCTATTAGGACAGGCTTCACAGCAACGTTTGCCTCAGCATGAATTGCCGATTGTGCCACTAAATTTACCGGATATCAGTCCTCTGGAACCCAATGTGATTGCCGGCAGTTTTGGCAACACACCAGATCTGCAGCAAGACAGTAACAATAACCATCAACATGTGGTGTTAGGTGTTTCCCTATCGCAACCGGATCTTGCCGGATTAGACCTGCACAGATCATCTTCTAGCCCATTACAGTCACAATTGCCAGATGTAAATCCAAACAGCAATGGTGGATGTTACAGCATTCGCGATCTTCCAGATCTAAGCCCCGATATTGGGGAAGGGGCATCATCAAGGTTTGGACAATTGCCAAGTCCAAATTCACGCCCTGACATTTCGAACCCTGACGTAGCTGGACCGTCTGTGCACTCGCCAAACTTAAACATCCTGCCTGACATCAGTCCAAGCGTGCGGAATCGAAATCAACCTTTCGATCTTCCTGACATCCGCCCAAATGTCTCTAGCTTCAGTCAGTCGCAACCCGACTTGGCAGACGTGCAGATTCCTGTACGAACCCTGAATCAGACCCAAGACTTTTGTACAGTGGCTGGTCCATCATCACACTCACTTAGCCAGTCGACTGCAGCTAGTGCGCCTGAAGCAATGGATCATGTTTCTCAGCCATCGTTGTCATCAAATGAAGCGCAGCACCACTCTTCTTTTTCTAGAGGTATTGTTTTTTTGGTTTTCATGGCTATGCAGTCCAGACATATAAATTGTGTATCAACCATTTCCACAAACCTCCACACCGTAAATTGTGTATTAAATGTACGCGCGAAGCTGACGCTCACCTCCCTAAATTGCTTTTAAGGTTGACATCGTGAGATGGCGAATTTACGCCCACCCCTTCAAACGTCCTTTTTCTGCTGCAAAATTAACTACACCTTTCATATAGTGATTAGAAAGGTAGTCAAGAAAACGAATACTCCCACTGCTGTATGCTTACTGGCCACTTCTCCCTCCCTGGGTTAATAGTGGACTCTTCCTGTGTCTTCTTGCATCTGTAAAAGGCCTCTCTTCGCTTCCCCCCCCCCTCCCTGATCCTCCCCTCTTCGCAGCAGTTAAAAGAGTGTAAAAATTAGCCTGACATTCATTCAAAGCGATTTTGAACGCCGAATTTTCTGTGATAGGTGTCCAGAAGGAAAGCCAGAAAACTGATTGTTCTTTACTCCCCCTCCAATCGATTTTTACCAAATTAACTGCGTAAGCCCGTGGCTGTTCATTTACGGTAATTAATTCTCGAAGAAATTTAGTATTTTAAAGTTTCTAGACCTATGATTGACACTAAGGCTGTCCAATGACCATACTTTTGGTTCCAGTACCGATACTAACAGTAGCTGCCAATTCCTTACTGGTACCTTCGACCATGAAAAAAAAATCTTTTGTACTCGGGCCTGTGCAGTCGACCCTTTTCATTTTCGTATCAGTATTGGAAACCATTGGTGTTTTTTGTATAACTTTGCTAAAAATCTTACTGATTTTGACGTTTTTAAAATACTATATTACCCCGAATGTAAGATGACTCAAATATAAAATGAGTAGCCTTTTCAGGCTTGCATATTCCAAAGGAATAAGTTGCTGCAATTATGGGACGGGTGTCTTTACAAGGCTTTAATTAGGCTTGGATTACATGTACTGTATTAGTTTGTATCCTGGTACTGGATTCTAATTCCAAAATTTTAATAACATCTTTGATTTTGTACTGCTTACTAAGGCCACTTTCAATACACATTTAGTTTTTGGTAAATAATCCAAAAACTATTTAAGCAGCTAGCTTCATATTAGCACTGTTAGGTAGCTCTCGGAAAAACAATTCGAATGTTGTACATTCAAACATCAAAATACGCCAAAATTTGATCTCATTATGGATTTGCATCCGAGTATAAGACGTTGCTGCTAAATTATTGGTATAAATTTTTTAAAAAAATACTGTCTTATATTCAGAGTAATACTACAACAATTTATTAATGTTTTTCTAGAGCTTTCTAGTGTGGCAATTTTAAGTCGTAGCGTAAAATGTTCTATTGAACAGAAACATTACAATTTTCTATAAGGAATTGTAGGTCTCTTATCTGATTTGTTGTTTCTTACTGTTCTCTGCATGCATAGGCGTCGATCCAGGGGGGGACGAGGGGGACCGTCCCCCCCACGTTTTCAAACTGAGGGGTTCGTCCCCCCCACGAAATAGGCTGCAAAGCTGTACATGAGTATCTACTTATCACGCTTACCACGTCGAGTTTGAAACAAGAAAATGTACTTTCGTTTTCCCCCAATTGCATGAATCAGGTCATCAAATATTATGAGTTATCAGTTCCTAATACAGGGGAGTAATGAAGTTAAGAATTTAAGTTGCAACGCCAAATCACAAAGATGATGGATTAACGGTAAATGGAAGATGTAAGCATATCACTCCGCTGTAGCAAAACAGGTATTTTTAATTCTATAAAAATTTTATTTTAAAGTAACACAATTTTATGGTAAAAAAATGAGCATCACACAAACCAATGAAGCATACAAATTTCATTATTAGTCGCTTTATAAATCTAAACTTTATTTACTGTCTATTAATTCGAAATACTTTCCGACTGTGTTTGCGTAACCCTACTCGGTAAGTAGTGCTTGTAAGGCGATTTTCCACTCCCGCCGATGTAGTGAAAATGTAATTTAGTGCGAAACTAGTCAAAACAGGAAGAGCACAGAGCTAAACGAAAGGTAAAGGAGTGTCCGATTTCAAATTACTTTGTTTGATTGTCAACAAAATGCCAACTGAAGTTGCCTGGTGGTTAGTTTGTTCTTGCTATGGTTATAGCCGAAACGCCAGATAAATTTGTACAGAACAAAACTTGTCAAGTTTTCCTTCAAAGTTTTCGTCAGTTGAAGTCCATACCAATTAACTCCATAAAAACCGAGCAAAGAATCAAAATTGAAGACTAAGTTGCCGGTTTGATTTGCTAGTAGCTCTTTTCCTCTTTTTCAGTTCTCAGTTAATTCAGTTAATTCTTAGTTAATTCAGGGACGTCAGCTAAATCTTCCACCATTTGAAAAGTAAGCAACAATGTTTTTGAAACCTAAATTTTCAGTGTTCGCAAGCGTTAATTTAATAATATTTTTTTAAAAAATAATTCATCAGGGAATTTAATTTTTAAATAAAATGTATAAAAAAACGGAATTTTGGTAACAATTAGGTTTTTACGACTCTCATACTAAAGAATTTTTACGAAAAAGCATCCGAAATTTGCTAAACAATGGGTTGGAAACGTGCCTCGGAAATCCGAAAATAGGTTCTCAAATAGCGTAAAATGCCTCAGCTTCTGGGGCTCCGCCCCGGACCCTGGATGGGGAGCTTACAGCGCTCCCCCTAACCCCCTAGCTAGATTCGCCGGGGTTCTGCTAAAGTAGCACATATTTTAACAGTAAATTTTCATTTCCCCCCTCCCACACACACTGGAGTTGGTTGGCGCTACTACTATGTCCCCCCCACAACTTTAGAAAAATCGACGCCCTTGTCTGCATGCATGTTTACCCCGTGTCACCGGTACTTTTAAGATGGACTACCGAAAATTTTCTTGGCCAGTCATGTCGTGCCGGTGTGGAATGACCTCCCTGTTGAGTTGGTTACATTACAGTTAGTTGGGGTTTCAAAGCTAGGCTGAAATAATTTGCAGAAATATTTGTCCCAACCCGAATGCGTTTTGGAAGTATTTTTTTTCCAATCACACTGTGCGTGCCTGGAACAACCTCCCGTGTCATGTTGTCAAGGCTCCCAGTTCTTGGAAAGAATGCTTTGACCGATTGCAGGTTCTTTTTTTCCCAGCCATTCTAAAGCTTGCTTCTGGCTGTGAATTTTTATTATTGTTATGAAATGACTCTGTGGTCACCTAATATTGTATTTTAGCCTGTTTTTGTTTCTTTTTGTCCTTACCTACTCGTATTATTTTAGGTTTTCAAATATGAACGTTTGCCGAAATTCATCGGTGTGTGCGTGTACCGTACTGGCCCAATTGTAAAGCTGCTCGAATGTAAGGCTAATTGCCATTTTGGGCTCGTAATTTCCGCAAAACTAAAGGGGCATGGTTATAAGGTGAACGACTTTCATCCAAGATTCTGCCAGTGCACCTCATACTAATTAGGGATGGGTCGGTTTCATTTTTTTGATTTCGGTTACGGTTTCGGTTTTCACATCCCAAAAAACCTCGGTTTCGGTTTCGGTATCGGTTTTTGCCACCATCCATCCCAACCAGATTTTCCTAATTTTTTTTTTTCTTGGAACAGTAGTATTACTAGCTTCAACTTACTCCTGCTTTCACTTTCAGCAGCGTCATAGACCGTGGGTATAGCTGTGCCACCATTTTCCTCTACTATTTTCGATTTAATAGCTAGGAGCTTTGCTGTCATACGTAGAAAATGGTAATTATTTAAAAAAAATGTAAAACAACAAATCATTTTTTGGTTTTCGAACACCGTACGAAAAACCGACACAAAATCCGAATCGGTTTCGGTGTCGGTTTTCAGTAAAAACCGAAAATTTGGTTTTGGTTTCGGTTCCCGACCCATCCCTAATACTAATATAGTTGGTACCATAGTTACTATTACAGTTCTGCCAATGCCAATTCAGAATATTTTTGGTCATATGTTTTTTTTTTTTTATTGTGGACTCCATAACAGTTTTTAAGGTTCACTTTTGATTATATTTTAGTTTTTGCTAACTAATTAAAAAATTATTTGAACTACAGACTTCTAATTAGCATCAATGGATGACTTTCGGAAAAATGATTAAAAGGTGTATTCAAACTTAAAAATCAGTACAAATTTGGTCGATTTGTAGATTTGGGCGCAAATGTAAGATGAAGAAGCAGTTTTCAAGGAAGAAATTAGGGGGAAAAAATACCGTCTTGTCTTATATTCGGCACAGTGCGGTATCTCGACTTTGTGCTTGAAGTAGGTGGCTGTAAAACAAATCCACCGAATATTCACAAGTTTTTGTGAAAGAGAACTTTTCTTCTTTTTTGGTGAGCATGTTTGACTGTTCGAGATGTTTCAGGCCCAGATTATTTCAACTGAAAAATCGGTTTTCGTAACGTACAAGGAACTTTATAATATCTAAATTTCTAAAGGCGTAACATTTAAGTGTCCAGAGTTTGAATATTAGGGTTTGTTTTCTCATCAATTTTTCTCATCGTGAAACATTCATCCATTTTGTCATCATTGGACAAATCACAAAATCGTGCTTCAAATTGTGATTTTTGTGTAGTTGACCCCAAGTTTTAGTGAAGTAATTAGTGTGACTAACATGCTTTCATGCACCAATGTTTGCTTTGTAGGCATCGCCAGTTGTCACACAACAGGAAGCGGTGACAGTTTGAATCAAGTTCATGAACAATTGAATATGCTTCGCCATGAGAATGAACGCATAATGAGGGTAAGGTATTTTTTTGTTGCTAATTGTTCAATTTAACTGCCAATTAATTGGCAGTGGCTGCTAGATTTCCATATCTCTAGTTTTGTAGTAAACTAGTGTTTAGTTATAAGTGTGTACTTTACATACTTTGCTACTCAGACTACAGGTTTATTTTCTTATTTCAATGAATTGCAGTTAAGCCTTAAGTGTGCCTTATACATAAGAGTTTTTGTTTTTGCTAAAAAGCTACCAGTTTTGACGTTGAAATGCAAAATTTTAATGTTATTTTTTTGAAATCTTTCGAATGGTGCTATGTCAAGTGGTTGCTGTAAATGTACTTGCTTCCATTTGACATCCGTGTGTGTCATAGTTTTGCAACATTAGTAGGTCAAACGAACGATACGTTGCAAACACATTAATTTTGTTCTCTGCTGTTTTGAGCGGAGTTTGCTACATTCACTCTTAACATGTGCAAATGTTGCAAATGATATTTCTGTTGAGATTCGTGAAAATACCAGGACGGGTGTGTTGCTTGGTCGCTCTCAAATTATTTAACAAATACCAAAAAAATGTTCCAAAAATGACAAGCTTGTGCAGCAAATTGACAAGGCATAACAACAGAAACTTTTGTGCAAGGCATTGGCCCTTCAGTGTTTTAAAAAGGCTGGTAATGTAAATCCATGCGTTTTTTTTTTCCTGGAAGCGGTTTAGCGGCAGTAGTGTGGTTTACGATTATCATCAAGTAAACCTGGAGATTTATTGGCCGCCACTCGACAGGTGGCGAGTTAAGTCCATTTATTGATGTTTTAAATGTTTTCGACAATTGTAAAAAGATGTCTTTAAAAACAACGCAAAAAAAGTAATTTCTTACTAACTGTAATTTTTTATATATTACTTTTTTTCGACCCTCTATAAATACTCGGGTCGCCTCTTTCTCCTGTCCACCTAAGCCAGGGTTGATTTTTAACATGCGTGCTCACCCTCCTGAGGTCGTCTGACACCGCGTTGTTTCACCCTATCTTTTGTCCGTCCGCAGTTAAGCCTGATGATTTTAGTCTGATGACTACTTTTGAAATTGGAGAGCAACTGAACTGATCTTACTAGCCACTGGCGAATGGGTAAAAATGCTGATTTAGGTTTAACAACAAACTGCGTCTACATAACCGGGATTAACCTGATCTTCAACGCTTAATATTGATGTTGGCTGTACACCGTCCGCGTGTTTCTTTAAATCGCTTGATGGAAAAGAAGCTTACGGAAGCTAAGCTGCGACATTTACATTATAAAGTAAAATTATAAAAAAAAAAATAATATATCATAACTAATGAGTATGATGAAATGGGAATACCTCTAAAGACAAAGGTGCTAGTTCAAAAAATAAAGTTTGTTCTCTTTTTCGAGAAACAATTAGTTGATGGTATATGATCATTTGATTTTTTAAGGAACTTCAATAGTGAATCTGTTTCGATGCCTATGTCACAGCTTGATGGTTGCGAATTGAAGTCTGCCGCTCATGACCTGGTGCTGATGATGGCTTTACATTTGATACACTTTTATCACTCCAAGAACGTTGCCACAAAAGTTCACTTAAATTTTTGAGGAAGAAAACACTGTTTCGTTTCTGCAGAAGTCCACACCACAGCAGAGAATGTTCGTTCGATGTACACTCACTTAAATTTTTGCGCACGTGCTGCCGACTACTGATCTCTACGTTTTTAACTGGAGGGCTGCTGGACGACTGCTGTCAACTTCCACTTCGTGTCTAGTTTGGCAATCAGAGGCAATGGGACAAGGTCCTCAATTTGTCCCATTGCCAAACTAGACACGGAGCGGAAGTTGAAAGCAGTTGTCCAACAGCCCTCTAGTGAATATCGTAGAGATCAGTGGTCGGCGTCACGTGCACGAAAATTTAAAGTACAACATGGAGTGAGCGTACATCGAACGAACGTTCTCTGCTGTGGTGTGGACATCTGAAGAAAAGGAATTGTGTTTTCGTCGTCGAAAATTTAAGTGAACTGTTGTGGCAATGTTCTTGGAGGTGATAAAAGTGTTTCCTGTATTTTAATATGTCTGAATATTATCTCTGTCTACGCTGTTTACCGGTTTTTTCATACTTACATTTGATGCCAAGCACTTGCTGAACTTCGGGGTGGACTAAGTGTAGGACGGTACGTGACACCTCTACCGCCACACTTATAATTCCCTCACCCTTGCCCTTCGCACGGGTAGCTGCGAGCACTGGGACGTCAGATTGGATAGGCGTCCTGGTCACAGCTGTACATCTCTGGTTTCGTACAGACCCACTCCCTCACTCCTGCAAAAATAAGACTCTATTTTGTAGGCCTACGAGTATGAGCGTCCAATCCAGTATGGATTTTTCATTGTATGCAGTTCTAAAGAAGTGACCTTCTTCATCACGCGATAAATCTTGGTCGGATTGGTGAGTTGTTGCTGTGAAAAATGCTCTTTGGCTGACTATATCTGTACATTCACCCTTGTCATACATTAACGTAAATATGCTTAACAGATTGAATCAAGGCAAGGGAGAGAGAAATCGTCCCAGTGCAATGCCGGCAAGAGGAGGCCATTTGTGCACTGATTAATCCAATCCTCCAAAAGAATGAAAATAACATTCTTGGACTGTACCTTAGACCAATCACTTCAGTCTCCTACGCCTATTTTATCTCCGTGGACTAACAGCCAATAAGCCGCTTTTCTGGACCTCTAAGAATGACGCTGTCTATTAAAGTCAATCCCAGCTAGTTATTTAACTGTCTGAAAGCCTGTGCCTCATAACTCGCACTCTGCTACGTGGGTTGCGTCGGGGTTGCTTCCTTATTCAGTACCATTGTGGATATTCATCGTTGCTAAAAGGACTTACCTTCCAACACTTAATGGTAGCACGGTCAGCTATGCTGACACTTGTGGTAGCAGCGGTGAACTACGTTTACACTAAATGGTAGATTGTGAGGCATGATGGGGGGGGGGGTGGATGTTCGTGAGAGGAATGGCTTGCTTCTGAAGGTGGTGAATCGCGATGCATTTCAGGGCCCTCAGGCGACTGTCTGGTAGAATTAGATGTCGGCATAGTGGAGGCCTGGTTCCAGACAATGGCCTGTTTTGTGGCTGCCTGGTGGGCTGCAATGCCGTAGGGTGGGTCAAGCTTCCTGGTGGCGAAAATGTTATCGAGAATGCGAATATGTATGTCACAGCATGTTTCTCCTACATAACGCGATCCCGTACATATTCACATTCTCAACCACATTTCCGCCACCAGGAGCTTGACACCTGCGGCATTGCATCCCATCAAGCTGCCACAAAACAAGCTACATATTCACTGGAACTGGACCTCCAACATACTGTTATGTAATTCTACCTGTGGCAGTCACCTGAAGGCCGTAAAATCCATCACAATTAGCCATCTTAAGATGCGAGCTTTCTCCCTGATGAACATCCAGCCCCCACCATACCCCACAATCCAATATTTAGTCCACCCTGCAGTTCAGCAAATGTTCGACATCAAATTAGAGCTATCATGAGCAACTTTCCAGACCGACCATATAAAGATCAGTGGTCGCGAGTGGTAGACTTGAAGCAAACTCACATTATTGAAATGCCTGAAAAAGACAAATGGCCGTATACCATCCACTCATTGTTTGTCTAATATTAGCAAATGAACTTTATTGTTTGAACTTGAAAGTAGCGTTATTCCCGTTTCATTATGTCTTGAGAAAATTCAAAGTAAAAATGCATATGGTACAGTTCCTTCCATTTTAATGAGTATAATTTTGTTTTCTTTACTCCTGTGATTTAAGCAGTTTGTGTATATTGAGTTACCATAATTATACTTTTATTTGTTTAATTTTTTATTTATGTGTTTGAAGTTATTACATAACATTTTATTTTAGGAGCTGAATGAAGTCAAAAGCAGAAATGTTGAATTAGTCCGGCTTTTGTCCGAGTGTCTGATGGCTGTTCGTAACTGGGAACTGCAACCTCAGGTTAGTGAAATGGATTGTGGCAACTTGCGTCAACTTCTGAAAAGCAACTGCAATGGAGCTTGCCATGTTTACCATGGAAGTGTCAAGAGGGTTAAGCGCTTACCTCGGCAAAGTCACAACCATCAAGCTTGCCATGATGGCAAGATTTTCACGCTCAACCTTGCGGTGCTTTTGATGCAGGTTCGCTGTGGAGAGCTATTCTTGCTTCTGGCAACAGGCAGGTGAACGCATGTAGGGGTGGGTCCGAAGGTTGGGGCTCCGTATTAGGAGGTGCGGTTGGTGAAGTAAAGTCACCAACAGACTTAAGATTTCTGCCCACGACCTGGGTATGGCTGTATTGCAAGACTCTGAGGACAATCTGCTGCCCTAATATACATCTCCCTGAGGGCTATGGTTATCCTTCACTTTACAGGTTTCTGCCCATTCCTTATTTATACTCAGTTATATTTTTATTTCTTTTATAAATAAAATTAAGGCAGCACCACACCACAACGTCACTGTTGTCCACCTCTCTGACAAAGCAGCATGTGTAAAACAAGAGATACTGGCCCTGTAGTAGAAACCGCTTGATGCACGTTGAAGACTACGCAAAATGTGCACATATTTGAGATCCAGCCTTGCAAAAACGGCAAATGGGCTCCGACAAGATGTAAACATTTTCATTTGTAAAATATTTTAATATTAAACTTGTTCCATGATAAGTATAAATCTATACAAGGGACGTTGAATTATTTTTTAAAGCCAAACTGAGCATCACAGGTAAAAGTGCATGGTCCTTAATGTGGGTGAGAAGCATAAGGGCAAGTAGCTTAGCAGTAGATCTCTTCAGAGCTATGCCTTGATATCTGTCTCAGGAGGTAGATGCCGTCGTTTTGTGGCAAAATTTCATGCTGTTCAAATCATGTATTTTCCTACTTCTTTTAGTTGGCTAGGGTAGCTGGCTATTAAGAAGTAAGAAAAATTGTCGCCTTTTTTCAAGAAGTATCGTGGAAATCCTGATTTTTCGTGTATTTTTGATTTTATAATGTCTTTCAATTACCACTGTATCCGACGGTTACCCGTTTTTTCGAGTAATGCAAGACTGATGAGAAAAAAAGCTAGCAGTATTCTTCAATGTAAAACTATAATAAAATGGCAAACTCAAGTGCGAGATTCCAATTCGTCTCAGAACTGTTTGTGCTTTGAACACCACCAAGTGAAAGTAAAAACATCATACAAGCTCAACTTTCTTATAAAAATCTGTGTGTTTATACCTATCTTTCAGGCTAATTTTTTTATGATGGGGGAGGCAAAAAAAATATTCTTACCACAGAATTTGCCAAGATCATCCCTTTTTGTATTTTTTGTTGTGGTTCGCGTCACAGAATTTTGAAAATATTTTCCACGGTAAAGTAACATGCCGAAGTGTCAAAATGGTCTTAGTCGTATGTTCCAGGCATGTTCGTTAATGCCTGCAGTGCACAAACTGTGGCCAACTGTAAGAGGTTTGAAAGTTTAATGTATTTCAGGCTGTACACCACCATTTACTAAAGCTTGATTGATATTTACCTTTTCTTTGCAACTATTTGAAAGTCGCGTAGTCGACTTTCGTCAGGCTAAGAGTAGAGTTTCTGAATTGTCCAGGTGGGGGAATGAGACCACACACAAAAATAATGGTGTGCCTCTACAATGGGAACCAACCCTCTCCAATGTCGGTCGCCACTTGCCATTTGGCGAATGGAAATCGGCAGTTGACGACGTGGAATTTAGTCTTACTCGCCAAAATGGCGGCAAGCAATAGACAATGACATTCAGAGAACGATATCTCAGGAACCGTACAAGTTAGAGACAAACGGTTTGCGGCATTATGCTCAGATTTTTAAGGGATACGTAACTGCTTTTTCTGCATTAATACTGGGGTTAAAGAAAATTTTACAATTTTGGAAATGCATAAATTAGAAAAACCATGCATCATGCAAGATGTATTTGGTATGTGATGAGTAGAAATTGTGAAATGGCGAGTGCTTTCTATGGTCTACTAGCCAAGTGGCGACTAACACTGGATTGACATTCGAGAGGGTTGGAGGATTGGAATGTGAAAAAAATGATTGTGTGCAACATAAATGTTGTGGCCTTGTACTTAGTCTGTAATTTTAATTGTATTTTTTTTTTACAAGTCTGCAGTTTAACCAGTTTACATGTTACCATTTGACTACCCTGAATCTAAATTGTACTCGCTGATTTAATTAAATACGGATGAAAACCTATTTACGTTGCCTTTTAGACTTAGACAGTATGTATGGCTCAGCGGCAAGACTTACGCCGT
Source organism: Lithobius niger (assembly GCA_023313725.1). Classification (NCBI taxonomy): domain Eukaryota; kingdom Metazoa; phylum Arthropoda; class Chilopoda; order Lithobiomorpha; family Lithobiidae; genus Lithobius; species Lithobius niger. The sequence continues at coordinate 26,562 of JAHWFP010183780.1, read as the reverse complement.
TGGTCTCAATTTCCCGTTCAGGCAGTCTGACATATACGTCCAAAAGGCAACGTAAATAGGTTTGCATCCTTATTTATTTAACCCTTATCAACCCCTGGCTTTTCATCCTGTCTCTCTGATTTAAATGCAACTTAATGGCTTTCATTTCATTTTTGTAGGGTGACCAGTTGCAAAGAGTTCATCAAGAAATTCAAATTTTAACTAAATATGTCAGTGAATTGCAGGTAAGAACTAGTCAATGTTATTGTTGTCGTACAGTTAGGTTCAAGTTCTATGTGGAATTAGTTCATATTGTTAAGCTTTCTAAAAAACATTGTTTTTCACTTTCGAACGTGAGGGCTGAAGTGTTTAAAGTATCGAACAGTTTATACATTTTGATGAATTTGTTTAAAAATAATAACAATGGCTTTTCAAAATTCACGCAGATTTGTAACTTGTACTAACCATGCGACAAGAAGAAATACAGTATGAATTACCCATAATGGAGAGGCAAATAGTACTAAATGATAACAGTATGAAAAATCATTGTCAGTACCACCAACCACAAGCCAAAATCATTTGCATTAGTTTCTACTCAACCTTAAAGGCAATTTGAACCTGCTAAGGAAAATTCTCCTTTATATCTTCTGTAGCGGTTCTACCGATGGGATTACGCCTTTTACCACCGACTCCTGTTCAAATTCCCCTAATCACTGTTCCTGTTTTGCTCTCCTCACGTCGTCTTCGTGTCAGTTCGGTCTCCCTGCTTCCACTTCGCCTGTCTGTAACTCTACTTTTAATGTAGGCGCCAATCCCTGTGGTTGTGTTTTGGCTTCGTATAGACTTTGGTGGTTCGAGTCCATTATAATGCAGTCATCTTCAGCAGTTTGAAGCGTGTAGGTTACGTGCAGATGCTGCGGTAAGTGAATTTAATGGCTAAGGATGTGTAATGTCTGCGATTTTACGAAATCTGAAATTTCGTCTTGAAGTGGTAGGTAAACAATCACTAATGAAGTAAAAATGCCCTTTAATTGTCGTAAAATTCAGCAAATGTCGCAAAACGCCACAAATTTCCTAAAATAGCACAAAATGTACCGCAAAATGGCTTTATTTTTCATGAAATAAATTTAATGAAAAACAAGCCACTGTAGGTGACAACTAGCTAATGGAACAAAATTCCGGTAGCATCACCGAAGCAATACTTGGGTGAATCTGCACCAAACAATGCTCTTAGCACAGGGTTACCATAAATGAACAAGTCAATCATCATCAGCCATGTGTGTGGTGCGTATTTATGTTCCAAAGTTGGGTTACAATTGTACGCCCATCTTTTCTTGCTCCGTTGGAATTTTTGTAACCATACATTTTGTCAATATACGAGCCAAGGGAATGCCATTGTCGAATTCAGCCACCATATCCATCACCACAAAATTGCACAAAAATCCCGCAAAATTTCACCTACATCTCAACAAAATCTGGACTAATATTGTAGGGAAATTGCACGTCCTTATAATAATGGCCGGAAAAGAGAAATATAGTAGGATGTTGGCAGGCGGTAGCCAAGATGGCAACGACTGTTAGCAGGTTGTGCTTTGTGGTAGGAATGAGGTTTTCGAGGACCAAGGAGTTGGTAGTGCTTTAATGTAGCTTCAGGAGACATAATGGAATCTGCCAGCCATTTTGGGCGCTGAATTACGAATTGCACGGACTTCGGATTGCCAAACAGTGGGATGCATTTTGGTACGAGTTTGGTAGACGACATGTCGGAGGAAGGTCTTTAGGATAGGTATGATAAGCGTAGTCGATTAGGTTCAACTGGTAAGTTAGAAATTAGTGCCACGGGTTTGGAAAATATGGTCGATCGGGAGTCGACCTTGGTTTTGCCTGAGGCAATTATGCCAGTAGTGCATTGGCACATAGGGGCGAAGACCCTACAGTGGTGGAATGACCACAAAAACGTACGGGTATCACTGGCTATATTAACTGAAGTTTAGGAGAGGTATGTTACAAGAGGCCTCTGGCTCTGTGGTTCATGGGAAAATGGTGCAACGGATGTTTTGGAAGCCTCTAGTGGTTTAGTCCATTTTCAAGGGACTAAGCTGTGAGGGAACTCTTTCTGCGGTGGTGTCCTCATTGGTTGAGGCGGCCTTCCGGCAACGGACTAGGAGAGCATACGTCAGAAAGTGCAGACGATGATGTAATTAGTGTCGTAAACGGGTGCCGAATCCCGTTGCCACACTGTAGACCGGCTCTGTCGCTAGGGCTGTGCATACAGTACATTGAATGTAGTGGTCGACCGAAACCAAGTTTCTAGTTGCCTTGTAAATGTCCATTATCTTTTTTAATAGCATTCTCCTTTTCAATGCTGTTCAATACTAGAGAAAAACAAAGATGACCTTCCGGTTCGCTACCTACTCCGCATGTCTACTGCGCAGCCTCCATCGTATATAAGCCTAAGCGGAGCAGTAGAGCTCACCTTTTCTTCTCTAGTGTCCACGTTGTTCACTTCGCTCCGGGAAACGTCGAACTTCCGTCTTCCTCCCTCCCTCCGCTCTGCTTCTACTTTGTGATGCTGAGGGCCAAGGGAACACCACGGGATGACTCTTCCTCCCACACCCGACGTTCCACTTAACCGGTTTACATCCCTCCAGTTGCCGACAACGTGGAAATTCTCGAATTTACAACGGACAGGATTCTTTGGAGCCTTCGCCTCCGAATCCCCTCCATTCGGAATCCTTCCCTGCACCATGCGACACTGCTGCCACATCTCCCATACCGTGCAGTCAACCGCCCCTGACAAGGGACTTATGGTCCTTATCTAAAGAACTTTCCCGTACCAAAGAACGGTATGCCTGTCTGAAGCTTCAACTAAAAGCACGGAAGGTTGCGACCAAGCTGGCCTCCTCCGTCAGCTCATATCATGCCATTGGATTTATCTTCCCGTTCTTCCGAACACTCGACCCCACGGCGTGCCAACGAGCCACTTACATCCTCTCAAGTTCATTCACTCATGGATTCCTCCCTCCGCACCTTCAAGCGGAAGGTGCCTGTCACAGACTACACTTCCTGTTGGTTGATTTCCTTTCCCAAGCGCCATTGCCTATCAATAGCGGAAGCAGGCCCCTCCGTTCCGCCGCCGCCCCTTCTAACTCCACCTCATGTTCCACTACCCGGATCTATCGGCGGTAATGACCAGGATTCTTATTTTTCGCCGACCCATCTGCCTCCGATCATCCTAACCCCCCCCCCCCTTTCCAAGGGTTTCCTGATCCCTCCAATATTGCTCTTCCCGAACTTATTAAGACAGTGGAATAAATCATTCCGGACTGCTTCCTATACAATCCCTCCGCAATAACCGACCCAGCCTCTAAAAACAGAGGTTTAGCCAATAGGCTTTGGTTTTGGCATCCGAGATCAACTACCCCATCAGCCTCCGCTCCTAGGTCAATTCACAACGCTTCTTACCACCCTGTTCCGCAACGGGGCATCCTACTTGGAAACGGGTCGCCCCTTGAACTTGACAAGGATCCACCTCCGCCTCATTCCGGTCGTGAAAATTACTACTTCTGCCCTATCGACGATGGTACCGCCAACCCAAGCAACTTAGATACCTACCCTCAGTCGGAGTTCCTGACGGCCGACGCTAAATTGGATTTCGGCTCAGCCCTCTACCTTCCTCGTCGGGCAACGGCCCCCGTCTTAGTCCTCCGCGACAATTACCGCACCCTCCGGGCCGCATCCCAAGCAGATGTCCTCAGTATGGCGGCCAATGCGCTATGCGAACGTCTCTACACTGACCCTCTGACCCGCCAACTGACTTTTCTCATCAACCAAGTCTTCCGCAAGAGTTGTTTTGCTACGTATCATGCCATGAATTGGTTCACACGAGCCCTCTTCAACTCAACTTTTACTTAGGGAAGTTGCGCTCAATACAGCAACGAACCTCCACGCTTCAACAAGCCATCTCCTCCGCAATCAGCCCATACATGAATCTGAATCATTGTTCCAGGGTTTGATACCAAAAGTGGCCCCCAACCTTGACATCTCACGGAAGCCGCGTTATGCCAAGAACCGCACGAATCGCCGACTTCATTCCATACCATCAAGATCGGATCCTCCGCCCGATGATGTTCCAAACACCTTCCGCCTCTGGCTCCGCGGTCCTCCTCGCCCTTTCCATCCCGAACCCAGGGATGCGGAGGTGGCCGTTCCCTGAGACGCTCCTCCACCCCTGATCGAAAGCACCGATCCAGCTCCTATCCCCGACATAAGGGACGTGACAATTATAGACATTCCGCCTCCCCCACAAGCTGTAGGGAAACGTCTTCGTTACTATGCCAAAGCCTGGCAAACAATAACCTCCGACCCAGTGATCCTCTCTAGCATTTCAGAAGGTTTCAAACTGAAGTTCCTTCCAAGCCCTCCGGTACAAGATCCACCATGGGACTTATCCTCGCCTAATCTTCAACCTCAAGTCTCTCAATTGCTTTGTCCACAACCCACATTTTCAGATTGAAACAGTATCCTCCATCCGCGAATCCCTCCAACTCAACGATTGGACAGTTTCCCTCGACCTAGCCGATGCCTACCTTCACATTCCACTTCATGCCTCTGTCCGCCACCTCTTCCGTTTCTTACTAGACGGCACCGTCTTTAAATATCTCTGCCTTCAGTTTGGCCTGAATGCAGCTCCACGAATTTTTACCATGGTCTTACGACCTGTTCTGGCCTGCCTCCACCAACAAGGCATTCACATTCATGCCTTCCTCTCGACGATTGCCTCTTATTAATTATTATCGTCAACCAGTAACCCTAACCAACAATCTGAATGCCGCCATGCCTCTGTTTCATCACCTAGGGCTAGGCCTAAATCTTCCAAAGTCACGCCTCCGCCCTGCTCAAACCTTCTTCTTTCTGGGAGTGCTTTTTAACCTCCGCACAGCTTCCGTTATGCCGTCTCCAGAACGAATAACATCCCACCTCCGCTCCGCTCAAGAATTTCTGCATCAGCCTCTCTACACATATCAAGACCTTGTCTAGATTCATACTCTGGAACGTAGCAGACGACATTACTTACGTTTGGAGGAAAATACGCAAAATTCCACACAGGCAAGAACGATATAACGATTCTTGGCGAATTTTCGATAGTCAATTTGCAGTTGATGGAGAAACCTAGCCGACTATCATCTTCAGGCACGTAATAAAACTCCAAACACTACCACCTATTTACAGTCCATTAGAATTCGAAATTGGCGTTAACTTGGCCTCCGATATTTACAAGATGTATACAATGAAGGTGTGCGACGCTCATGCACTGCCTCCGTTATTTTGAAGGCCATGATTCCAATTTTTTCTCAGACGGCCTCTGAAATCAGCATCCAGTAGGAACTGGATTGAAGGGTTAGACGGTCCCTGGATATTCATCAGCACGGCCTTCTCTAGGACGTGGTGTTGAATAGCCAGGGATTCGAGGCCTCTTAGGTGTGAGTCTCTGCTCGAGTTTGAAATGAGCAACGTTTCAGTTCCTTCCTAATTGATGTGGTGTGAGGTGTCCATCTGGTGTACAGCGATGCCGTTTGTATCTTTCTGGTTCCTGGTATCACTCATATGTTGCTAAGATACAAACGGCATCGCTGTACACCAGATGTACACCTCACACCACATCAATTAGGAAGGAACTGAAACGTTGCTCATTTCAAACTCGAGCAGAGACTGACACCTGAGAGGCCTCGAATCCCTGGCTATTCAACACCACGTCCTAGAGAAGGCCGTGCTGATGAATATCCAGGGGCCGTCTAACCTTCAATCCAGTTCCTACTGGATGCTGATTTCAGGCCGTCTGAGAAAAAATTGGAATCATGGCCTTCAAAATAACGAAGGCAGTGCATGAGCGTCGCACACCTTCATTGTATATACCTTGTAAATATTGGAGGCCAAGTTAACGCCAGTTTCGAATTCTAATGGACTGTAAATAGGTGGTAGTGTTTTGGAGTTTTATTACGTGCCGTGCCTGAAGATGATAGTCGGCTAGGTTTCTCCATCAACAGCAAATTGACTATCGAAAATTCGCCAAGAATTGTTATATCGTTCTTGCCTGTCTGGAATTTTGTGTATTTTCCTCCCTACGTAAGTAATGTCATCAAGACCTTGCCTCCGCCATCGGAACTATCGACTCCTTCGCGGACCTCACTACGGAAGGTGGATGGCGCGTCCTCTGCACCATTATCGCTCCTCCCACTGGGGCGACCCTCGCACTGCGCTTACCCTTCCTCCTCAACGACGGGACTCGTCCTTCCCTTCCGACACCCTTCTATGGCCAGCAGGGACCATGACGAAAAAGTTAATAATTGGGAGAGCGAACATTAGACTGACTTTAGACTTAGGGTTGAATTAGGTTTAAGGAAAAGGCTTAAGTTAGGTTTGGGAAGGCTTAACTGGCGTAAAAACCCTAACTAAAGAAGGCAGAAATCAGGCTTAGGCAGCCCAAAAATCCCCCTAACCAAGGACCTAGCAGGGGTCGAGGAGGACCAGCCGGGTGGCTGGCCCGAAGGCTTTCTGAGTTTGCATGCTGGCTCCCTTGCTTAAATAAGTTTTGGTTGCCCCTGACAACCGCGAAATAACAAGGGTATTTCGGGTAATTGAAACTTCCGGAAAGTTCTAGAGGCCAGGAACCGGAAAGGAAATTACAATACATAGATAATTCAAACCATGACATATTTAACAGATAAAGACTTATTTGGCCATATGTCCCAGCAAAACATTGGCTAGCTAGCAAGATTCGCAACATACTTCACCACCCACAGGAAGATGAAAGCCATCTTGCGAATCTTGTTACAAGGGTACACACTCTAACCATGAAAGCTTTATTGAAAATCATGTCTGTAAACTAAAACAACAAAATACCAATATTACCTGGTTGTTTTTGGTTTCTATTGCCTGTTGAAAATATACATTACCTTGCTTCTCGCCCTCCTTCCCTCTAGTCACCATTTGGGCACGATAGAGGTGTCGAAAAGGTGAGCTCTACTGCTCCGCTTCGGTTTATATACGATGGAGGCTGCGCAGTAGACATGCGCAGTAGGTAGGATATCTTTGTTTTTCTCTAGTATTGAGAAGGAGAATGCTATTAAAAAAGGTAAGGTCCGGAAGGATATCTTTGTTTTTCTCTAGTATTGAACGGTATTGAGAAGGAGAATGCTATTAAAAAAGGTAAGGTATATTTTCAACAGGCAATAGAAACCAAAACCAAGCAGGTAATATGGTATTTTGGAGTTTTTCACTTTCGGCCAAAACCGTAACTACTACCGAAACCAGTTATTTAATTTCGGCCGAAACCGAATTCAATACCGAAACTGACAATTCGGTTTCGACCGAAACCTCTCCCGAAACCGGTATAAGAGTTTCAACCGAAATCGAAACCACTACCGAAACTGGAACCAGAACCTAACCTGAATAATATCAGTTTTAATAATTAGACAAAAGCAAAGATAAAATAAAAAAATCATGAGTGTGTGGTTTTCGTAATCAAAGTCTAGATTGGAAGGCACAGCTCGGGTTACCCATTTCCCGCCCTACACTGAGCAAATTCATGTGCACCCTCTCACCAGCCCCTCCCCCCCTCCCCCTCCCCCAAAATTGTTTCAGAATTAAAAAAAAACTGTCTGAGGAAAAATTTCAAAACTTTCGTTTGCATTTTTTTTTTATCAATAGTCTTGTTTTAATTAAATAACCATTAATTCGTGTCAGCGAGGGAAGTCTACAGCATAAACTTTGCTTGAAAACGTGAATAGAAATAAAAGCATAAATTCCCTCGAGTTGCAACAAAGTCATAATTTGATTGAATTTGGATTGAAAAAAAAATGGTTTTTATTATTGATTAGCGTGGGCATGGCAGATGAAAACAGGCTCTGTGATGGCGCCCCCTGTGCATTCCTAGGCTGCATCCTCGTTAGTCTACGGAAACTGGCTACTGCTGGGAAGTGGAAGTTGGTTTCGGCTTTACCGAAACTGCTGCGTAGGATTCAGCCAAAACCGAAACAAGTCAAACCAGTTTCGGTCGAAACCGAAACTGTGCTATAACTACATGGCCGAAACCAGAACCGAAACCGAAAATTTGCCAGTTTCGGTGCCGAAACCAAAACTGAAAGTCAGTGGACCTCTAATTAAATTGGTACTTATTGCCATGGACCGGTGGATGGTGTCCTTTGGGACACGTTGATGTGATGAAAATATTTTTCAGAGGATTTTTTAACCTGCGGCCAGGGGTGCCAGGTGACTATTTGAGATATGGTTATCCGATGGTTTGCCTCACTGTATCCACTTACGGCCGTAAATCTGAAGCTATTAACCTTGAAGCTGTGCGTGCTGTTGCCACTACATGCTGGTTCCAGGCCGAATGAATTGGCTCAATGTTCCTGGAGAGGTGTAACATCGCAGGATGCGAGATGGTTTTTGTGTTGACAAGTGGTAAGATGGTGGGGCCAAAATGCCGGTTTTAAGTGCTATGATTCGTAGTACCGATAGATAAAAATGGCTAAGTCCCACAGGTATGCTGTTTCTCCGTAACCACTCGTGTTAAGCGAATGGATGTGGTGTGCTACTTACTGCTGTACATTAAGAGTATGATGAGGTTCAGGGATGCTCAGCATTGCGTTCGAAACAGAGGCCTCATGAGTTGTACCTCAGCTGCCAAGAGCCTCATGCTTCGGTGACGATTTCCAGATGGCTGGCGACGGACCTACGGTTGGCTGGAATCAAACACAGGCGTATATGGGGCATTCAACCAGGACGGCTATGGTGTCTGGTTTGGTACGTACAGATGTTTGCCGGCACAGATTGAAGAGTGGGGTAAAATGAAGTACCCAGAGGACGTTCAGGAGGCACTACTACCGCGTTAGAAGATTCAGTGGCAGGGCAAATCATGCAATGCCAGGTGGTTGCATGACGTACAGTAATTTGTTGCAATCAGTCGGTTCATCAGTAGCACTGTTAGAGGTTACAATGGATAATTAGTAAATTCTACCAGAAAACTTGCCTAGTTTTTGAAGAAAAATTGGAATGCCAGAGTCGAAATATTCGGATGTACAGGGGCAAATTGCACTCTAAAAATGCACTTTGCACTCCAGAAGCAACTCTAGGAGTGCAAAATTGCTCGCCAAAGTCGAAATTTTCATAACGTTTGAACCGCACAAGCTACACACTTGCGGTTTGCGGCATTTTAAACAGCTTGGAGTTAGATTTCCAGTGACACCATTCCTTCCAAAGAAGTTAAACTCCAATTTTGCTACATTTGGTTAAATTATTGGTGTAGGTTTTCAGTCGAATAGTTAATTAGTTTTAAGCAAAGTACAGGAAAACAGTACATATTATTGTGATGCTGAATGTTAGAACTTTCAATGGCTACAACAGTGGCGAATTTAGGCATGTGCAATAGGTGCAGTTGCACCTACGTTAAAAATCCAGGGGCCTCGAGTGGGCCTCATGTTGCACACAAATTGTGCCTAAATATTCGCCAGTTGACACTGAACTACAATATAAGACGTGACTGATAAAATGAAAGCTACATGTTTGAATTAGACTACCTTGGTAGAAGTTTCAGGCTTCGTTAATTCTGAATCCGTGAAGAATGTAACTTGTTTCGCTTTGTTTTTTTCAAACGGTGGATTCAGATATTGGCTGATGGTTTTACAACAACAAAATTGGTAAGACTATGCAGTGCAGTTTTTCTGGCCGGAGCCGAATAAGCCAAAAGGTCTGGTGTACTGAACTATCCTGCCGAGCAGTATTTAGTGCAGCAAATTACTGCAAATTTAGTCCTGTATAAATCAAGTGCGTAGGTAGAGTCGTAGATGTTAAAATTCAGACCTCCAAATGGTGACTGAATTATCAGCTTTTCCGCAGAATAGTTCTATTCCATTGGCCTCAGACAAACATAGCAGTCAGAAACGCCAAGCTTGGCTCGGTTAATTAGACAAAGTTGCTTATATTGGTTTACTTAGCATTACCTATCCTCTATGCTCTTGCTGAGTCACGGCTTGGTTGCTCAGGTTTGGTACGTACAGCCTTAGAAATCTGACATCCGAATTGGCATTTTAGTATGTCGGTGTGCTTTTATATTTGATGCCAAGATCACTGCATCTCTAAAGTAGTTTGAGCAAAGTAAAAGTGCACCAAATTCAATAGTGTGATTACAGATTACATAATATTTTTTCTCTGTTATAGACATCTTTATCATCACAAACAGAAGAGTTGAAATCAGACTTATCACACCAAGTTGATGAAGCATTAGCAAAGCAGTCCGAGCAGGTCACACAGTATATAGAAAATCAAGTGAGTTGTTCATCTTTGATTGTGCTTATGTTGCATGGGATATTCCAACTTAGTGTACTTGTCTGTTTGTAACAGCATTGTGATAAGGTCGCATGACAGCCCATTGAGTTCCTAGATACCTAAAACATGTAGGTAAGAAGTCGGTTAGTTTTTGGTTTAAGCTAAATACTTAAGTTAATGCCAAATATTGACATCATAAAGTATATAAATATTTATCAACACTTGAGGTCCAACATTATATACTAAAGAGAAATGACACGAGATTCGCGACATATTCATGCACCAGCGAAGATCAAGTAATAATAGAGCAAATCTTGATTTTCTTCTGAAGGTTTTCATTACTTAATAAAAATAATAACCTCATCTTTGGAATGGGAGAGGAAGGCTTAAAGCAAAGCTTGAATACTCCTCTTGGAAATGATCTAAGTTGCACTGGCAGTCTGCTTCAGCTGCTCCCACAGACGGCTTTAGCTGTGCCCGCAGACAGCTTTAGGTGCGCCCGCAGACGGCTTGAGCCACGCCCGCAGACGGCTTGAGCCACGCCCGCAGACGGCTTGAGCCGCGCCCGCAGACGGCTTGAGCCACGCCCTTAGACAGCTTGAACTGCGCCCACAGACAGCTTGAGTTGTGCCTGCAGACGGCTTGAGTTACGCCCGCTGACTGCTTGAGTTGCGCCTGCTGACGTTTGAGTTGCGTTCTCAGAGTGATTGAGTTGCACCCGGAGGCGACTTGAGTTGCGCCCGGAGATGACTTGAGTTGCACCCGGAGACGACGCTAGTTGTGCCCGGAGAAGACTTTGCGCGCGGTGACGACTTGAGTTCATAAGATCATTCCATAACCCTATTATTCGCTTCTTATAGATGAAAGCGAGATTGATAAAAAGTAGGTTCTTGCTTGGAAACCACATGTGCATTAAGCACATGACAGAAACTCCTTCAATTGAGAATGGTGGAGGTGCATTGGGAAACCTAGCCTGCTGCCTTATCGTTAAGAATTTAGCGGGTGAATCCCACGCCTCTGCCGCCGGCCTACGCCGGTAGGATGAACGAGATTGCTTCCAGTCATCAACTGCATAAGTTAGTACTGAATCAGATCTGAAGATTTGTGTGGGGGTTTGACATAAGACAATGCTTCAGTGAGACTGTTCAGCTAAACTAACTGGTAGCATGTACCTACAACACTATAATGGTGAAAGTGTGTGACCATGTCTGAATGCAGGCATTAACCTTTCTAAAGCATATGGAAACAAACCAGCAAACAGTGATTCGATGCCCACATTCTAAACTATTTTCCATTGGACAAAGCTTTGAACTGTCCTTTGAAATCGACCAACATTGAGTCCAAAGTACTACCAAGAATTTTCCACCATCCGCTCGAAGAAAACTACACCACGCAGCTTGAGGAGTTCAATTCCATTTCCTTCTTGGTGGCTTGATTTCTCACTTCTGAAACCTCCTTTCAAGGGTTCTTTTACTGCCTCTGAATTTTTTTGATAACATGATTCTCACAGAAAGATTGCACCCTAATGTTAGGCTGCTTTTCAGATGAATCGCCTGCCGTTGCTTGAACATGCTCAGCATTGCTTGTGATTGTCGCTTGAACCAATGTGAAAGAAAAACTTTCGAAAGCTAAACCTTTCTTGCTCAGAGATCGTGATTTTGAATACTTTTTCGTTGTCTGCTTCCTGAAAAATTTTGTGTATGGAAATACGCATTACCAAAAGTTTTTGTCTACTCCACTGTGCGAATTTTCAGTGGCATCAATTGTGGTGGTTGTTGGACCATAATCTTCCATATACTTCAGGTTTCTGAATAGTGCCACTGGATTTTAACCTAGTTTGCCATCTAGGTTACAAACTACATGGCCAACTAGGTATAAAGCCAGTTACACTGTTCAGAAGCCTGAAGAAGGTGGATGAATGTGGGCCAACAGCCACCCCTCTTGGTGCCACCAAAAATTTGCTGCTTCTCCAAACTTTCAAGACCAAGTGGAGTAGACAAAAACTTTTGGTAATACGTATTTGCAATTTTAATTTCCGTTAAGCCAAAGTAAACAAGACAACATGAACCTGTCCTTTCTTGTTTCACAGATTTCCACAAACAAATTGGAAAATATCTATAATAACAATTATAATATTTGTTGCGAAAGCAACGGGTCTGGCAAGGACTGGGGAGTCACTGAAAGCCAGCCGCATTTTCATTTTCATTTCATTTTCAGACGAACGAGTTTCACTGTAAAGTCTGCTAATGCTGATTACTTTTGCTGAAGAATCAATGGCTTCTTTACTGATAAGATCAGATGCTGAGAGAGTCATCATCCTTTTTTGGCTGAGAAAAAATCTTTTTGAGTTATGGTGCTTTTTCCTTTCCTAGTTGTTGAATCTTTCAAATCTTTGGCTGTTGTAAACTTCACCTTTCTTGTAGCAGAACTTGAAGTTACCATTGATGAAAAGATACTGATTGTGGCAGACTGTTGATTGAGTCCACAGGTTTCGTGAAAACTAAACATTCTTCTTAAAAGATTTTCCTTTCGGTGAAAATTCTTCGCATGTACAAACGCCGTTTGAACCAATTCTTTGAAAGGAACATGCAGGCTGCTTGAAAGCAACAACCGATTTACAACGTTGCTGTAGAATCGATACTTGAAAATGATTGTTGTTGAAATTCTTTAGCACTTCAGCATCTTGAAGGGACAAAAATTACCATTTTTTGGCCATTGTTCCACTGCTATCCAGTTCTCAAATTATTCTTAATAGCGAGTGAAGCTTCTTCATTGTAGAAGATGCTGACGGAAAGCATTAATACCTTTGTTGTGATTTGATTGTACATGTATGTAAATGTGCTGCTTTGAAATAACCAAAGGTGCTTACACCCTATGAGAATTAACATGGGAGTCTGCAGATTAGCTAGAGCTAGTTGCCAGTGACACACGAGTGCTATTGAGGGCACTTTTTCTCCACAAAGGACATGTTCTCTCACTTTAATGTTGAGGTTTTCTTTATTGCTGGACCCAAGACAGCTGATTCCACGATTTGCAAAAATATCTACCACTTGGGGAGTTTACACCAGTAGGCTGAAATCAGGTATGAGCTTGTTACAGTTAAAAGACACAGTCTGGTAGTGAGCCACCTTTTTACATCTGCCTACAATTAAGCTCCGACAACAATGAAATGTCACCTACTTGGCAGCGACACACTAGCGTGTGCTAGATATATTTTTGAGATTTTGTGACCACAGAGTCGTAGATATCCTTACAAATGACTGAAATGGATTTAGCTAAATGCATTCCGAGTGACAGAAACATATGGATATTCCCTTGGAATGATTCAACAGTAACTTCAAAAGTTGCTTAAAACCAATTAGGCTGTACCGAACACAAATTTTTTAACCGAACCGAAGCAAACCGAACAAATCGTAGATGAGCCGAACGCTGAACACGCCTGAACTGAACAAAAACGTACCAAACCAATCAACCTGTAAAATAAAATTTAAAACAACCTGGCTCATGTAATGTCGGCTTGCCGAAAAACGATTAGAGAGTATACATGACCTCCAAAGATCAAAAAACTCGTGGAACATTTTTTTTTCTTGAGCGCTTCAAAACGCCAAAGAGACCTTCGCCGAATTTTTAATATTGGACAGAAAGGGCCCATCAGTTTGTGACTCCCTTTCAAGATGACACCGCAGTTGGTGCCGAAACGTGGCAACAACATCTTGACAATATTTTTAATTTTCTCTCTGCTGTCAAGAAGGCCGGGTTAACTGTTAACACAAAAAAAATCGCAGGTCGCTTGCAGCAGAGTTACTTACCTTGGACACGAAGTGGGCAATGGAACTCGCACTCCTTCAGAAGTGAAGGTGTTGGCTGTACAAAAATTCGTACGTCCACAAACTAAGAAAGATATCCGTTCCTTCCTATGTTTGGCTGGTTATTACCAACGTTACATTCCCCACTATTCTGAAATCTGTGCATGCTTGACAGACTCCCTGAAAAAGGATGCACCCGATCCCGTTTTATGGGATGATTCAAAGCAAAATGCCTTTAAAACTTTGAAAACTGCCTTAGTGACGTTTCCTGTCCTAAGAGCGCCCGACTTCACCCAAACCTTCATCCTCCAGTGTGATTGTTCAGACCGAGGTATAGGTTGCGTGCTTTCACAACAGTTTGGTGAAGATGAACACCCCTGTCTTTACGTTTCACGTAAGTTAACAGCCCGTGAATAAAATTATGGGACGACCGAAAAAGAGTGTGCTTGTTTGATCTGGTCAGTTGCTAAGTTACGGCCCTACATTTATGGGACAAAATTTATCATCGAATCAGATCACAACCCACTTCACTGGTTCAAGCAAATGTCTGGCAAAAACCCCAGATTGCTTAGGTAGAGCCTCACCTTTCAAGATTCTGACTACACTGTCAGGTACAAACCAGGCAAGCTACACTTAAACGCTGACACGTTAAGTAGGTATTTTTTTTAAACATTAACTTGTTAAAACTCGTCATTTTCAGTAAAAATTGACTGAAAATTATTTTTAACTGCATTTTTTATTTTGTTACATGGTTTGTTGGAAGCACGTCCATAACAGAAAGCAACTTCCAGTTAATTCCCGTTTTGGCCTTCGCACCTAAATTTTAAGTGCCTATGTTTTACTCTTTTTGTCACTATCAACGTCTCCCTTTGTGGGAGAATATTAACAAAGATTGTAACTACACTAATTAAATATTCATTAGGAATATTCTACGGGGGTTGCAACTTGTTTCCGTTGGCTCCTCTTTAAGTTTTAAATGAAATGGTTTTCTTTATAAAAAACCGTCTGTCTCACCTCTGAGTGCAAAAGGCTAACTCTGTCGTTAAAAGGTTGTTGGTTTTTATCCATAAAACCTCCCAGCATTGTATTGTTACGTTTAAGTTATGGGTCATACCTTAAAACCCTTCAGTGTTAAATTGAACATGTAAACAAGTTGTTTGGTGACCTCAAACCATTCTAGTGGTATGTTTTAACAGTAAATTGAGCTGGTCATTTTATGCGTCCCCAAATTGTGTGCAATTTTCTAACAACTAACGCAGTCTAGGTTTATTGTAACGCGTCTGGTGGTTTTTTTCGCAGCCTTCCGGGATAAAAAAAAGGCTAGACTTGAGCAAAGGCAGACCAGATAATGGGCATATTACCAGAGCAATAGATGGCCTCATTTATCTGTTAATTCGTACAAAAAAATTAACCTTGTACTTTTATTCAAACTTAGTGTGTTTCTTGATAAAATGTCTTTTGCCCCATTTTCAAACACTTGTACGATTTTCCTGCACCTGCAGCGCGGACAGTGTTTAGTTAATGGCTGCAAAAATAGTGTTTTTAACTTGTAACTTTTAATTTACTAAAAGATTTTCTAAGCCACAAAAACGTTAGTCCCCCAAAAATACAAAACGGCAAAGTTAATATTTTTGTAAACAGTGTAATAATTTTTTTTGTAAAGGATCCCCGGGGTAGGAAAAAGTATCCTACAGTCTATCTCATTTTTGGTTTAAAATGAATGAAACCCAGTCTATCTCATTCTAAAATTGAATGAAAGTAACTTGAGATGGATATCACCACAAAGTGATGCTTAATAGGGATTTATTTTGTATTGCTTATTGCATGGCTTGGCAGTTTTGATTTTTGCATATCTTGTGTGCACCAACCTTTCTGATTTTAGCTTTTATTCGGAGTTCTAAAGAACCCTGAATAAAATCCTCGGCAGGGGGGCGTGTAATATCGGCTTGCCGAAAAAAAATTGGAGAGGATACATGACCTCCAGAGATTAAAAAACTCGTGGAACATTTTTTTTTTCTTGAGCGCTTCAAAACGCCAAGGAGACCTCGGTCTTAAGCCCTTCGCCGAACTTTTAATAATGGACAGAAACGGCCCATCTTGCAACCATTTGATGGCCCAACACATTATCTAAGTCTTCGGGAGGCCTGATCTCAAGAATTCCATACAGAACTTTCACAATCGCCATTTGAAAACGACTCCAAAATTGCCGCAGCGCTCCTTCACCATGGCCGCCATTATCGAAACTTGTAACTTGTATTTTCTATTTTTATTGCTTTTATTTTAGGGCAAAAAGCCCAAAGACACTAGCTTAGTTGTGGTTTAGGAGGGGCTTCCATTTATGGTACTTAACCCACATACATGTGGATACAGACAACTTTTAAAGTATGATATTTTTTATTATGTTTGTCGGCCGCAAATTCTATGAAAAATTTCCACCACGATCGTTACCTGTCTTTTAACTTCAAAGTTATGAATCCAAATTAACTTGCTTTATAGCATTCACTAAGCTAATTTATTTATCATTTTTATACTTTATTAATAATCTTTTGCCCCCAGAACGCTACCATTAGTCCGAACTAATTCGACATCGGCAATCACCGGACATGAATTTTTGTGTGTATATTTTTGTCTTAAATCTCTACAAAAACCCGACTGTGACCATCCGAATGTTACTTCTAGCCTATCCTACTATTAAAACCAAAAGAAACATTATAAAGATCTGTTCCCAAAGCAATCCAAAGTCAAACTGTGCTTAAAACTTCGAATCCCCCCCCCCCAGCCTAGTTGTGGTTTATAACACTGCAGTCTTCGTTAAAGCATGTTTAATTTAATAGTAATGATTTTTTTCATTACCCAAACCAAAGTACTAAGCTTTAACCAGAGCCTATTCACGATGTGCATTTGTAAATATCCAATCAATAATCAAATTCCCAATGTAAAGGCCTTTCCCAAAGTTGAAGAGTTGAAAACTCAATTTGGCCTTTCTTTGGTCATTCCCTACTCATTCAAACGGCTCTGCACCAAGTCCCTTTGTTCAACCGACTTCTCCCACTTTCCATTGTTCTCCTGGCCCTCAGCCAATCAGACCCCGTAGCTCTCCTGCCCGTTTGCGCGAATTTCCGGTCTCTAGCATAAAAAGCCCCCACACCCCTCAATCCTCAGCACAGCTCACAGATCTCTCGAGCTAGAAGGGTCACGCCGGTCGGGTCGGGAGTGGAGATTTCAAGTCCGTGGTTGCCATGCCGGGCAAAATGGTAGTGGTTGTAAGTAACTAGTTTAACTTAGAAGTTTATCTTTAGGACCCTCCAATTCTAAATTTATAGCCTAGTCTAAATTAAATTAACCTCTAGCTTGGAGTCTTTATGGTTGGTAAGCCTTATCGGCATTGCTGGTCTTTACCACCATAATGTTAGAGTAGGTGTCTCTTCCTAAAAAGCCAGTTTTATTCTTTGTTCATTACTATATAATGTAAACAAAAGGACGCTTTGATCCTCGTGGAAAAATAACTGTGGGACGACATGAAAACTACAGTTGTCAAATATAGTTGTAACTTAGCGGACGCGGTTCATCTTGCTGTGTATTCCAGGATTGAAACCCAAGATAAAAATGTTTTTTTCTAATCTAAATTAAGTGTTTAAGAATCAACTTCGTTGTTCTTGTGTCAAAGTGAATTTCAAATGTAAATTCTGGAAAAATTGTTTTTGCAAAACTTGTAAAAGCCTAAACTAGTGAACTCCAAATGTAAAGTCTTTCTTTTTCATTATTCTGATGTTTTTAAAATAAAAACCAAGAGTTTTTAAACCTCAGGTTCGTTCCCTAGTGGTTTAATCTTTTTATGTGTAAACTATTATGTAGCCCTTTTAGCTTTTATACTTCGTTTAAACAGTCAAATAATTCCACCGTTGGTGGCAGTGTAATTACCGGTAGCATTCAGGTTAGGCCTTAGTTAGGACCCGACGCTCCATCCCCTACACCGGGACTGTAGCCCATGCTGTGCTTATTATTGTAAAAAGTCGAAATAACCACGCTAACTTGAAGCTAAGAAGTACTCGTCAACCAATGATGTCGGGGGCGCTACAAGCACCTCAGCCGTCGTAGCGTCTGCCGCTACACTCACAAAGATTCATACTTACTAAAATACAAGTTTCCTAACAAATACTGTTATGTTCACACGGACTAGTAAGTGAACAGATGTGGAAACTTAAGTTTCAGCACAAAGAAATATCCTGTGTTTTACTTTTTCCCTCGTAACTTCTGAAAGGTTAGAGCTAGAAACTTGTGGTTTAGACATCAGAAAGCTGGTGAAAAAACCTTCAAAATCCGTCAACTAGAAGTGAAAATAGGTTCGGTTCAGTATTTTCTTTTAAAATGCAGAACAACTAACCGAACCGAACCCCCTCCGTTCGGGCATGTTCGGTTCGGTTTGTTCGGTTCAGTACAGCCTTACTTAAAACATTAAGATCTGCTTTTTAAATATTTTTAGAAAACTAACTCGGCAGTAATGGAAGCAGCCTTGGATGAGCACGAGTCTCGGATTGTTAACAGGGTACAAACGATGATGCAATTCCAAAATACTGCTACCAAGGGTGAGCTGCAAGCATTCAGACAAGAACTGCTACACGATATGAAGCAAGTTGTCCAGGTAAATAATAACAATTTAAACGGAACATAAAAAATACATCGCCAAAAGTAACTGACATGAGGTCGGCATGAGCACTTCACATTGAAATGGCAATCGAGCCTGGCTTTGCAGACATCCTGGCTTGGAACACAAACACTGTTACGAATGACCATTCGAAATGGACATCTGCCCTGTGATAGTAAAAAGAACTATGAAGCTAGAAGCAAATGCAAGATTATGAAATTAATGAAGGTGACCTAAGTAGCTGTAGAGGTTCAGAAAACAATTTGTCTTTGGCGAGTGTGTTAATGTTATATTTAAGGCTATACCGGTTCCGATAAGTACAAGTACCTCAGCGATACCATGGTACTGATACCATGACCTATACCAACAAATTTTACAGGTACCGGTGTAGCAGTAGATGTCATTGAGTTGACTCGTATTGTGGACAGTTTGTTTCCATACTATTTACTGTAGCAACTTCTACAATTCCTTTAAATTTGTGTGCCAGTTGGTGTATTTTTGTTTTGTTAAATGTACTAAAAAATAATTACGAGAACCAATTTTTTTTTAAATGACTTACTTTGGTGTAATGTAAACTTCTTTGGGGTACTGGTATTGGAACCTGTATATTTAGTGGTACCGGAATCAGTACTGGTACCGGTACAGTCTTAGTTGTTATTTTGAAGGTTTATAAAATGTTATCCCGAAGCCTGCTGGTTCCAAGATCCTATGTGTTCATTACTAGTGGTGTACCGATTCCGATTCCGGTTCTGAGTACGGTTCCGTGGTATCGGAACCGGTACCGGAACCGCTATCTTGGCTGGCCGATACTGAGTACCTTTCAAAAATCGGCACAGACCACTAAATCACTTGATATTGTCATCTACTTTCCCTTTTCCAGGGGTTTGCGATTAATGGAAAGAATATCTTACCGATCTTGGAGCAGAAAATTAATTACAAGTAGCTTAAATCATCGTAAAACTGAGCTTGATAGTAGGTCTTGGATGAATAACTAACACATTTTCGCGCCTTTTTATTGGGCCACTTACCTGTTTACACCAACTTTTGTTGAGTAGTTTGCATCACATAACCATAAAATCCCATCTAGGATGGTAATATACTAAGCAGAATACGTTATAGTTGATTCCTGTTTGTTTAAGGATGTCAGGACTTTATTATCATTAAGTTATTTCCTATTTTGCTAAACCCAAGGCTAACGTTTCACGTTTGGTAAATCAGGTGCGACTATTTGATGTCCGGTCAACATGGTGTTGCTCGGTTCTGATTGGCGTTTTAAACGGAGTCCTAGTTTCAGTTTCGGATTCTGGGCCTGTACGTAAGACGCAGGTATTTGTGAAACAAAGAAGTGGTATTAATTTGATCTTTGTTTCACATATGCTTGCGTCATAGTATTTCTGATTACACTAATTCTCGATGTATATAATAGTGCACGCGAAGCGCGCCCCTGGGGACTGTGATTCCGGCCAACCAATCAGAAACAAGCTACATGATGTTGACCGGGCATCAAATAGTCAAATCCTCCACCGCCATTTTGTTTCTAGATCGTATGTTTGATTGGAGTCATCAGTGCATGCACTAAATCTGGACTGCGAAAATCTTCCAGTGTACAAAGCTTTGCTAAGACTCTTAAGCATCTGGGCCGCAAAAATCTTCAAGCATGCTCTTGTTTAGACCAAGTTTTTTTAATTTAATTTAATTTTTTGATTTTATTTTACGTTTAAAAAAAAATTAAATTTAATACATTCAGAAAACCAAAATTTAAAATCATGTCAGCTTCATTAAGGGTTTGGCCAATCCAAGAAGCAAAAAATCTATTTAAAAATGCAGATCCAGATCAGAATTTAAAAAATCGTTTCAACTTTCTGGTTATTTTAAACTATTTTTTAACTTAAGTTTTTTTTATTTAATTTAATTTTTTTTAAACTAAATTTAAAATTTAAAAAACAATTTTTTTTTAATTTAAATTTGATTCACTTGGAAAGCTAAAATTTTAAATCATATGATCAGTGTCACTAGAAAATGGTCTTGTCATTAATCCAGGAAGCAAAATCTTATCTAAAAAAAAAAATGGTTACCGGTTAACGTTATTTTAACTATTTTTTCAATTTTAATTTAATTTTCTAATCATATGAAATTTTTGATTTTAATTATAGAAATTTATATATCAAAATTTTCGTTAAAAAATGTATGTAAATTTATAAAAATTAGCCACAGCAAAACCCTGTACTCCCTGAACACAAATAATTCATTATTAATAATTTTTTTCCATTCGCAGTGGCACTGCCATGTGGTAATCGGTATCGGAACCGTACGGAACCGGTTTTTGGTATCGGAATCGGCATCGGAATCGGAATTATGGTATCGGTACACCACTATCATTACACTCAGACTCTTGATAAGGTTGCTCAAGATAGGTTGTACATCTTCAGATTGCCTTGAGTACATGGAGAAACGGTATTTTAAAAACACTGTTTTTAAAAATTACTACACTTTACCACACATAAATGAATTAATGTCCACTTGAATTTTTGGTGGAATTCAGTCGTCCACCTTCTTCAGAAGTAACTACGGCTCGGCTGCGTTTTTTTACGGTTACATGCTTTTGTGTTATGTTTTAAATTTACTGTACTGTTGCTCACCCCACTGATCTCTACATTCCATTTGTGGATGAGTCTGCCTGAGAGTTCTGGCATCACAAGTCTGTCAATTTCACTATATGAGGGCTTGGGTTCATTAGCAGAAGGTCTTGTTTTGGGAATTGTCGAATGGCTAGCGATTCAAGACCTCTCAAGTGTGCATCATTGGGGTGTTGGACTGGAGAAGGATAGTGGCTATTTTTTCCATCCAATGACATGCTTGAATTCCACCGAAAATTCAAGTGGGCATTAGTTAATTTATGTGTGCTAAAGTGGAGTTTCTTACTACCTGCAAATACTTACTTCAGTAATTATGCTTAAAATCATCATTTTACGCTATCACTGCTCATTTATCAACTAAAAAACTCCCTTTTTTAGCTTGTATCCAAACTTTCTCTCCTCTCCCGCCAGGGGCGCTGCTACTCCTCACTAGGAGGCCGCCATCTTGTTTGTTCCCCTCATCACATTTTGAGCACGTTGTTAGGGTAGGACGTGTTTGGCATCGCTGCCTTTGTTTTCTTGTTTGGAAGCAAAGTTATCAACTTTTCTGGGCAGAATTATGACCACGATAGAAGAATCAAACGATCTATTACGTGGGAGACTCAATTCGAAGAAATTTGATGCGTGTAGCTGCAAGAAACAGTCAAGAGATTTTCACCCTCTTTGCCGTGAGTGCAGGCCCTGAAACTTCGTCACCAAAGTATGTGAACTGTGCGATTTGCAGCATCGTTCAACTATGAAGGACATTTTGCATACGTGGAAGAAATCGGATCAGAAAGCAGATCAAAGGGCCAGGGCAGCAACGGCAGGTTTGGTTGATGACGAAACGGCTGCAGCTTGTCAACCAGAGGGAGAAAATAAGATGGCGTCAACAAACGAAAATGACTTTGCTGAAGTTCACGAAAGTGTGGTGGTGTGGGATGATGCAAAGTTGTTTGATGATGGAGTAGGACAGGTGCCGTTCTCAATTGAAGAGTTGCTGGCGTTGATGCAGACCACAGCCAACGTAATTTTTGATGCGAAAGCCACTTGTGTGGAGCAACGAATTACGGCAAAAAAAAAAAAAAAAAGTTCCGCGCCCTAATGGCTGATAGGCTTCACTTGTTGCAACCATTGTTAGCCAAAGAAGAAGAAAAATCGTTGGATATTAGGAACCGATGTGTCTATTGTGACGGACATCAAGTCGTGTCTGCGATGCAGTCGCCAGCTATGCAGGCGCCGTGCCGTCAGGAGGCGCCACGTGTCGGAGATGTTAAGACTGCGTCTAGATCAAGTCCGGCGGCTGTAGTGAAGAGCTCGGCGAAGAAAGGAAAATCGCGGGTCAGGAAATGACAGTACTCAAATGGCCGCTCCCGGTGTGGGAAATAGCGGTTCGTATGAGCACTTCAGCGAAAAATCACGCAAAACTGTAGGAGTAGTAAAGTCCAGTGAGGACAAATTTACGAAACTACTGGACATAATGAGTTTGTTTATGGCGTCAAACACCAGAAGAGCGTGAGCGTTTAATTTTTAAAAGAGTACCATTTAAAAAAAAAAAAAAAACCACCTGTATCGTTCCTGCCGTAAATCTCCGAGAAAAGGAGTAGGTTATAGGAACGATAGCACTAGTAAATAGCTATCTCTTCCCAGCCGTAAATCACCGAGAAAAGGTGTAGGTCGTAGGAACGAGAACGCTGGTAAATAGCTATATCGTCCCTGCCGTAAATCTCCGAGAAAAGGAGTAGGTAATAGGAACGAAAACACTAGTGAATGGGTTTCTCTTCCCAGCCGTAAATCACCGGGAAGGTGTAGGTCATGGGATTGAGACCAAGATGTATGCGTCTGTCGCCGGACTGTAGGTTGGCATGGGACACACCCTCGCGTCAAAAGTGTCGGGTCGTGTCGCCATCGTGTCGTGTCGTGTCGCCATCGTGTCGTGTCGTGTCGCCATCGTGTAGTGTCGTGTCGCCATCGTGTCGTGTCATGTCGCCATGGTGTCGCGTCATGTCGCCATCGTGTCGTGTCATGTCGCCATCGTGTCGTATCGTGTCGCCATCGTGTCGCCTGTACAAACATCGTTCTTGTTGCCAGTGGTATGAGGTTAGTAAAATGGGGCTTTAGGAAGGTTCCCCCCCCCCCCCTATTGCCTTCGACTATCTTCTCTTCCTTGGGTCCGTAGGCTGAGTGGGGGGTGAAAATATGCCCCTTTGGGGAATTGGCCGCTATATGCGGTCGCACGGGGCCACTATGCCCAATTTCCCCCCCCCCCGTTTGCCTTGGAACCAGGGCATTGTTAGCGGCATGTGCAGGGGATTATGGTTCAAAACTTGGGTCTGTTGCACACCTGTCATGTTCTAAGCCTCTGCCACCGCATGATCCGAAGAAGACACACATGTTTCTTACTACCTGCAAATACTGATGCATACACATATGTTTTTCAAATCGGTCGGAAAATGCGCCCCGAATAAGAAGGGTTTCGGACCTACAAGGAAGCCGAATACGTAACTGAACTGTGTAGTATCGAGTTGGATTCGGTTCTCCAGACACCCCTCGTTCATTTAAACTCCTACTCAGCAATTGAAGAGGACGAGGTCATGTTGGGAGCAAGCTCTCAAGTAGGGCTTATTACTCGGCATCAGCTCCAGCTTTGAAGGCGATGGCATTGGTCAACCCGGAGCTCATGGAAAATAAAACAATTAGGGAATGTATGCATCTTCTTAAGCGAGCGTCTTCATGCCACAAAGATAGTTTAAGTTGGCAATGCCGTCTACTCATGAACAATGTCTTTCCTCGAATCTGCAACTGGGTTCCCGGCGGATGTAGTTGGCAAGTTGAGACTTTTGCCAGTTCAGGGTTCTGGAGACTTGCTTAATGGACAGTTACTTGTATTGGCCCCAGAACTCAAAGAAAAGGTTCGACCTGCCCAAACATTGGTCAGCACGAACCATGGAAGCTATCGAAGCAAGCCTATGTATGCAAAGATCCAACACCCAGCATCCGGACATTGGAATGATCCATATGGGGGAAAGAGTAGCAGCAAAAAGCCAGCGGACAAGTCAAAGGATCGTTCGCCCTTTCGTGACCATCCCCCCTCCTTGTCACGCGGGAAAGGACCAGAGAGTTACCAGCGTGGCCGAGGATCGTTCCGGGGAAGAGGTAAAAGACCTCCACGTCAGTGACTGGCCATGGTCAGGGCGCCCCCCCCCCCCCATTCACCGTCAGGTGGGGAGGGGGAGGATTGCCAGACATCTTGGACATTGGAAGAGGATTGCGTCGGACCCCTTCGTCATCCGAGCTCTGGAGGAGGGATACACACCGCTATTCGTCACCAGGCTTGTAACTAGAGACTGGCTGGTAGGACGTTCCGAAATCCCAGAACTTATCAAGGGAGTCAATTTGCTGGTTGTGAAGGGGGCAGTACAGGTTTTTTGAGTCCAGCAAGGGCGATTCCGAACGGAAGGAGGATCGCGAGTTCTTTCAATCTTCGGAAACTCAATCAACACCTCGCAAAGGAACATTTCCAGATGGAATCGATCGAATCAATTCGAGACTCACTCCAGCACGAAGAGTATACCATTTCTATCGACCTCGAGGATGCGTATCTGCACGTTCCCCTCAATCCCCTCGACATCTGTTCCGCCTTGTGGCGGGGGGAAAATCGTCCCAATGGAAATCTCTTCCCTTCGGCTTAGCGACGGCTCCATACGTGTTTACCCGGATGCGGAAACCTGTGCTTGCATACCGCACCTACATCACATCAAAGCTCACGCCTATTTGGAAGATTGGATGGTTCGAAACAAGGACGGTTTTCTTTTGACCCAGCAGTGGGAAATGTGCAGCTCCTGGTTTTCACATCCAATGACATGCTTGAATTCCACCGAAAATTCAAGTGGGCATTAGTTAATTTATGTGTGCTAAAGTGGAGTTTCTTACTACCTGCATAGTGGCTATTTTGGAGTGGGAGTGCATAGGATAGTGGCTATTTTTTCCATCCAATGACATGCTTGAATTCCACCGAAAATTCAAGTGGGCATTAGTTAATTTATGTGTGCTAAAGTGGAGTATTTTTTAAAAACAGTGTTTTTAAAATACTGTTTCTCCATGTTTCACATTCGTCACAGTAAACACTGATTACCGGTATTATGAGTGCAAAATTGCCAGTTCATAGGAAAATTAAGTAGTGGGTGCTTCATTTTTAGCTACACTCGTTACATTGCGACTGCAATAATAAACCCTGAAACTAAAAATTATATCTTGGCAGCCATACTAGCTTGAATTTTGGTTTGTGCCATGGTGTTCAAAATTTGAATAGGCTATTTTTGCTTTGTAATTTAGCCAAAAAAACACACCAATTATGCTTTTTTCAGCAAAAATAATTAGGGCTGTACCTTGGAGTTGGACGAATGATTGGGTTAGGTGACTAGCCGCTGCCGCTTCGATGTAACCACACATGTGAGCCTGAACCGTGGCGGCGCGCATGGCCAATGAATGAACTATACAGACAAACAAGTCAGCGCGTAGCTGAGCAGTATAGTGACAAACAGACACTGCGCGCTCGGAAAATGATCCAGCGTTAGTAGATATTCCTACAAACCATACAACAAATGTGAGTTTCAACAGATTTCCTGAAAAACTTTCCCATGAAATACAAACGATGGGTTTTGCCGCAGGAAAGATTTTAGTGTCAAACGTCACGAAGGACGCTTACATCTTTTCTCCTCACTTCAAAGGTCAAAGCGGCCCAACTAAATTATATCTTGACCCCATTTCTGCTACCGCAAGCAATAATGAGGTGAGTTTGAGCTGGGTTACTTCTTATGCATTTTATGTTCTAAAGAACTTGAAATCAAAAGGAATATTTAATATAAAATCTAATAAATATGTCACAAATATATCCGAGCGCAAACATACTTTGATTTTTTGTTTGTTTATAATATTTTTAATAATCCGATAAATCTTCAGTTTGATACTATAGCACTAAAAATATATTTATTTATGAGCAGAAATATATCATGCAGAAATAAAGTTATACCGGTACAACCTTTTCTGGATTTTTTTTTATTTAACGAAGCTTCGAAAGTTGTAATAAAAAATTGTGACTTTTAAGAGTGCAGTACTAATTGCAACTTTAAAAATGCGGTCTACTGTCGAAAAGTACGAGTGGTACCCATCCACCCCGATGGATACG
>JAHWFP010183778.1:0-18642 GCA_023313725.1 Lithobius niger | reverse complement strand
CCCACGCTACAAACCTGCGTCGTCGTCTGCTAACGAAAACGGCAGGGGCATAATAACGATGTAAACAGAAAGAAGCACTTACTGAAGGACCCTGAAGAAGATAGGACTGAAATTTTACATGTTTTTGTCAGCAGCCTGTCGAAAATTTGCAAAAATACAATGGTGTATTTCATATCAATTAATATCAATTATTATATTGATATAATATAATCGTATTCGTTTCGCCCTTGTCAATTGGTGTATTTCCTTTTTTTGAATTTAAGCGTTACTTGTTAAATCTGGACCTTCGAATTGTACTGAAAATTATTGACCAGAAATATAAATGGGACCATCGTCGTACATTTTCATTATTTAAAAAAAAATCCTGAAGTTCGACTACGTAAATGGAGCCAATCAAAGTTTCAACTTACAGTACTCGGAATAACATCCACTCGATATTCTTCCGTCATAACGCCTGTTATTACCGTAAAAATAGTTTTATTCGTGATTGTTGAAAGCCCACTACCAACTTGCGACGCGCTACTGCTAGCACTAATGGATGCTACCTTGACTAGCTTTGCGTGACTCATTAGTGAATGGCCGAAGGGTCACGTGCTGCGAACGACCCAATCAGCGCACGCGATGCTGAAGAGTTTGAACAAAGGGCGTTGAAACGGCACATTTCATTTGAGGAATACAGGCAGTAACGTAGGAGTTAATGACATCATTTTTCACGGGCTAGAAAACTGGGAATCCCCTCTCTCGAATGCGACCACGATGGCGGCTGTACGTTGCGTCGTTCCGGAGATAGATCGTTTGAACCAAGGGCTGTGTTCAGTAAACAAACGCATTTTTCACATCGATTTTGGCCACGATGCCAACAATAACATTGATTAAGGTAATAAAAAGATGATATTGAATTATATAAATCGAAATTAACAGAAAATATACGTTCCAAAATACCTAAGTCAATCTGAATTACACCAACGATGTACGCAATTGGATTATTTTTTTTAACAGTGTGGTGAACTGGGCGAACGATATATCGTCGTTTGGGCTTTTTGGCAGCGGCTCGCTTAGGCCAATAAGGGTTAAAATCTGTGAAACGAAAAACCGTTTAACTCATCCAAACTAGTTTTTCCTTCTAGCAAATGTTTCTCTTCTTTCGCTCCTTTGTTATTTGTTTTTCGATCTTTCGTCATTCCGCTCCTACATCTTTCGATCTTTCGTGTGGTGATTTATCGCTATGATGACTTCTTTTAAAAGTTCTCCTTCTTTAACAGCAACAGACTGACACTTTTCATTAGTTCTCCTTATCACTCCTTTGCTGCTTTTAACATTTTTAAATCATCTTTCTTTGCTTTAAGAGCAAGCTCTTCTTCCTCTTTCTTCTTCTTTTGGTCTCCCTTAAAGACACAGTAGGTACGATAGGCACGTTTGGCAGCTTTAATCAGTTCCTGTGTGATTGGAACAAGACCAGGTCTAGATTAAAATATCAGTGTCTTTTACAATCCTAAAAGCACTAATGATGTCACCTTCGGTTGTGTCTGCTCTAAAGTTAAGACGTGAGCATTTGCCGAGAAGCCTCTCTCAACTTCGGAAGTTTCTATGTGGAAGCACTAAAGCGCATTTTACTAAGGCTTCTAGGGC
This sequence comes from Lithobius niger, assembly GCA_023313725.1. NCBI lineage: Eukaryota > Metazoa > Arthropoda > Chilopoda > Lithobiomorpha > Lithobiidae > Lithobius > Lithobius niger. The sequence continues at coordinate 17,013 of JAHWFP010183778.1, read as the reverse complement.
ACTGTACTTAAAATTTACCTTCACAGTTCTTTAGCTTGAAAATTCTTGGTTATTATGTGTCAACTCTATCCTGAGCTCTGTCCTGATTCAATGTTATCCAGGACATAGTTTCCATTTGTCTACAATATGCAATGTATTTGTATCTGTTCTGTCGAGACAATTTTTTTTGCAATGCTGCGTAGTGTGACCCATGATTCCGACGAATCAACTCAATCTGTCAAAATGGACAGAAGCCCATCAGCGACTTTAGCAGACGCATGCTGTTTGCAAATGCATGCTCAAGGAGTGATTTAATGCAAAGGCTGCCGTTGGTCCGCTGTACAATGGGCTGGTGTGCCTTCCCGTAAAATTAACGGGTCCAGCTCACACAAATGGTTAAGAATTTTGAGAAATAAAGGAATTTTTTTATAAATACTATATAAGAACGCCTGCCACCCTGCTATAACATCCTTCAACAACTAACTAACATCTTTAAAAGGAATAACTGCATGGCCCTATAATAAACCCCGAGTTCTTCAACAATGCTGGTTTCTTCCTTGAACTTAGATAAGTGGGATTGCATAAGAGGACAACGCGTTTATTTGATCACTGATCGTGGGTAATTTTTTTTTTAATTTTAACGTTACTAATTCATATACCTATAAGTTCTACATAAATGTGTGTGCCATTTCACATATTTTTATGTTTCAATAATAAACAAAAATTGTATCTTGAGTGGCCCAAGGCTTTTTTGGGTTATCGGTAACAATCTCATTTTTGTGGTATCGGTACCCAATGGGAAAACTACTAATCACTTAACACAAATTTGTAATTTACTGGTTATTCACACCTTTTTTTTGTACATTTCATCATCATCTTGCATTTGTAAGATCTTCATTCGATCTTATGGGTCATTGGAGGAAATTCACTTTCATCATCCAATCGCAAGCCACCTTTCGGTGGAGACTCAATAGCAGCCGTCATTTCCTGAAACTTTTCAGATTCTGAAAATAAAAGAAAAAATCAAAATGCAGTTGCCTTCTCAACATTACGGGACATGGGTGCATGTAACAACATGCTTCTCTACGATGCAAACATAACCATCAGCAACAACTCTTATTCCCAGGCAATGTCAAACAAAGAGTATTATAAACAATGACCCATGCTTATTGTCTACTACAATTTACAAATTCCTACCATGGTTACAGTACAATTGTTTCAACTACTTGCTTTTAATAACCATCATCCTTAAGGTTTGGAAAGGTTAAGGAGAGCAGGGGACTGAAGGAATCACCTACATAAACACGCTAGAGAGAGAAAACTTATCGCAGCCAGTCGCACCTACTGATCACCAAGGGTCCCACGTGTGATTTCATGACGGAAAAACGAAACGAGTCCGTCATTTTGGTGTGTTTCGTTAGTGGCTCAATCACCTCTTTCACCGCCTGTGATACTCAAATAGAAAACGTAGCATTTAATCCGTTTTACTTTCCATATGAGAGCGGACAGAATTGAGAATAAAATCGGCCATAACCAATAACCATAGATTCAGGCATGGTACGCTGTGTAACATTGTGTTTTGAGATCCTAAACGGATCCAACAAATTAGAATTGACCTCCATAACCTCGATTGAATTTAAGTGTACATAATTTTCTACAACCTGATCGGCATCTTGCAGTAGTCCGAAGAGCTCAATCCAAATCCTTTACAAACGGCTCTCGAAGGAACTTTATGATGAAGATTGTTTCCGCGTGTCTTGACTGTTGATCGGAATTTTCGCATTATATTTCTATGCATTGGATTTCACCCTGAATGTGCAATAAACAATCTTGTACGAACGTAGTTGAAAATTACGTGTTCTGCAATGTTTATATGCCAGGTGCTGATCCCCACATGTTTTTTTCTATGGATACATTGAATATTTTCAAGATTTCTTCCTGCTACTAACCCTAATCTAATCCTAAAATTGAGCAAATTAAAAAGACACGCCTGTCTTGGGTCGTTCCGAAAAAAAAAAAAAGTGATGGCAAGATCAATGGTGGAGAGCCACGCCAAGCGCCAGTGTTGGGCAAGTGAGCATTATTTCACTAAATAAGCTATGAATTAAAGGTAGTTCTTTTGGAGAAAGAAAATTGCCTCGCACACCAAGCCTAATTGTTTGGCTTTACGGTATATGTTTCTGTAAGACTGTTCAGTTAATAGTCCCAAATGCAATTATGGGCCTAATCCCGAATTCCATGTGACAGTAGTGACAGTGTATCGAAGCAAAAAATGACCCTTTAACATGACTCACGGACACACAAAAGTCAACTTGAATTTTTGGTGAAAGCTAAACAAAGCTTAGAGGAACGTTCGCATCTTCACGGTGACGTGAATTACTGATCACATTTCTGGTGCGAATACGAGAATTCTGAAGTCGCACGCTCCACTCAGATCTGTATAAGAATGAAATGAAAAAAAAATTGCGCGCCAACTGCTGATCTATACATCAAGTCCAAGCTCTTCTCCCCTCTGCTTGTCAAATTTGTCGCTAAATGATGGGTTAACAATCGGTCAATATTATCAGTCCGGTTTTGTGCTTGCAAGTTTCCGATACAGGTAACACACACATCAGCAACTGATCCAGCATCGGTATGGTTCAGCCTCAGTATTTATTAAAACACTGTATTGGTACAGTATTAATATTATTACTGTTGCAAGCTATCTATATATTATGAGAAATAACGGCATCAGGTAAGCCGGGAACAATATCAAATCAGAACTCGCATCTATCTTGTTGGGCATGGACATTATAAAATACTAAAAATTGGGAATTACTTTTCAACTTAGCATTTTTAATACTTTTAAGGCCACCGTAAGAAAATTCCCCACAGAGTATTAGGGACATTACAAAGGCTATGTTGGGAAGTAAGTTCCAATTTTAAGCGTTGTATAATATCAAAATCAGTCAGTGAAAGTGGTATTAGCACAGCATTAAAATTTGCAAAATTATCTCAGAATTTAAACACCCAATTCCAAATAGACATTCCGGGCAATTCCTAATTTACACCAAATAAAGATGCCTGTAATATTATCCATCTGATTCAATTACACCACCAGTTTGTGCTCGACTTTGACAGCAAAGTTTTAGTACCTAGCAATTTACCGGTATCAATTACACTGTGTTAAATGTGTTAGCATGTGGAAATTTAGCAAGCAAACTGTTAAGCAGGAATCTGGGAACAAAACTATTCTTACAGGTGATTCAATTTAACAATAACTGAAAGACTTGCAAACTACACATTAAACCAACCTTCCGCACACATAACACTAGCTCCTCCAAAAGAACAAGTGCACATACTCAAAACCATTTCAACCTTTACACGAAACACTAAGTGCATGGTAAGTTCAATTACAAGATGAACACAGGCACTACACATTATCTAGGGCTATCATTCAGTTAATGATTACAGCAGTCGCAAACTGAAACAAACCTTACAAAACAACCATACCACAGCAAACGAAAAGCTTGATAAGGTATATGCAGTAGGCTCCATTGAGTCTTTTACCATGCAACGACTTACCGTGCCGATAGCCCAGCCAGGGCTTCATTTTTTCTGTCAAGATAATGAAACCATTCAAGCACTTAAAAAAAATAAAAAGTCTCCTCTATGCAACATACAAAAATATTGGGGAAAGAAGAAGAATACGTGCAGCAAATGTGAATTATATTCTTTTACAAAGGAATTCTGTCAACGTAACATAAGTAATTCACTGTAGACGGATGGATAATGTTGTTGCGTCAGACTTTTGGGGAAAAAATGTTACGAGTCAGTGTAAAGCTCACACCTTGACACGCACGCTGAAACTGCAATTGGAAGATGCAGGAAATCGGGGGATTTATTTGCTTGCTCAACTACCATCATTGTCAAGATATTGTAAGCAGATGAATTCAGATATTCTGGATAGACATTCGAAGCTATTCCTCAAGACTATGTGATGAGCAGCAAACTGTTTCACTGTTGTGTAATACATTGTGGCTTTAAGTAATTCATTAAGCATTCATGTGCCAAAATTGTTGCATAATGCAGGTCCACATGGAGCTTTTATGTTACTGTTCTAATTGTTGCTTTGTAATCTACATACCATATTTCCTGAATGAAGGACCCATTTTCATAAGTATAAACTCTGCACTAATTTAAGGCTTAGAAAGTTTTTGATGCCCAGAGTTCATTATTTATGAGAGACAATCTAGTAAATAAACATTGTGAACTGAAATATAGGTACACGAATTAATTAAGAGTTAAACATGGATATAAAGCTAATTTAAACACATCTTCCTTGATGCTTTTATACCATAACAAGGTTTTACTTTTGGACTTTCATGCCTTATAAGCTAGGTCAAACAACAGTGGACAAAGTTAAACATGTTTCAAAAGAGCACTGCCACCTTTTATTTTCACATGACCTAAGGCCACACAAAAAAAATTGTTTGGTTTACGGGCGAGGTTGCAAATTGAAACACCAGGCAACCAGGCATTTTATTTTATTTTTAATTTCATTTAACTGACTACATTTGCCTTGAAATGTACTTAGCTCAAAGCTGAAAAAATATGAAGTCAACCTAAAAAAAATATAATGTTGTTAAATATGTTATTTATGTCATCGAGTATTCAAAGTTTTTTTTAGGTTTTGTCAAATAACTTCTTAGTGGTTTGAGCTAGAGGTTTGAAATTGGCATCATTGGAAAGCTCGTTTCGAGACGGTTAAAATGGTGTACTGGAATGTCAAAAACAGTAAATATTTGGCGAAAATGTGATTTTTAGTGGGTGAACCAAGAGTCAGATAAAAAGTTTTGATCCGCGATAATTTACGGCACCCGCACGCGCCTGTAAACCAAACAATTAACTTTGCATGGCCTAAACACTGGCATTTATTCGATACTCGGTGTTCCTTTAATGACCAGGTGCTTAATACACAGACTAACTTAGATCCACAAAAAACTATAGCAATCTCAGCAATAAAATAACCAGCTTCAGAATAATTCATCTGAACTACCGTAAGTTTATGAGTCTTTGCCGATGAAATCTTCGAACAGAAGTACAAATGCTTTTTAAATACATCGCAACACCTAACCTAGTTACTCACCCAGAAAAAAAAAAACCAACAAAAACAAAATAAATAGTAAACAAATAACTGTACATACTTTACTTCCTTGCAGCGACGAGATAGGTATGAACACTATTGCGGGTGTTGTCGCGGGGCGCAAAACGAAGCTTGAAAAAGATGCCACAAACACAGAAGGTGCAGAGTTTGAAGCGTGAAAAGGGTTATAAAGAAAAGAGCTTTGCAATCAGTCTTTAATAATGTTGCACAATAATACTTGAATGTGTCATGTATCTGGTTACGTTAATAGGCTGCAATCAGCGATGCTGCCTTATTGTAGACGTGCCTACTTTTCCTATTGTAATCACCGTCAGTTAAAATGGACCATACTACTAATTTTGTAACTGCTGTTTTGTGACCATTTTTCTACTGACAAAATGTACAACTGCAAGTCGGTCTGATGATAATACAGTAGATCTGCGTGCAGCTAAGACAAACATCAGCCACAGACATGTAAGGCCACTATTAACAGCACTGCCTGGAGCTGACAAAGTACGTGCATTCTATGTCTGCAAGTCTGCAGTCATTGAATTTTATCCCAGATTCGTGGAATATCATGTTGTTACATGTCAGAGTGATTACAACGTGTAGATGCATGGTACTTTACAAACTAGCTACTGTGCAAGATTTGTGTTACTGATGTTTTGTAACCCTTCATGCAGCTAGAACACAAATTAGCCAATCACCACAGAAAGAAACAGTTATGTCGCTAGGGGAATTGTGGTACCATGAATAGAATAATCAGCTTAACAGCACTATTAATGACGTACGGTTAAAAAAAAAGATTTAGTTAATAGAGCAACTTGCACGGACAACACAACAAACTTTAAACGAAGCCAGGAGGTACCTCTACCCACATAAGTTCAAGCTTTTTTGTACCCGTTCTATGGGTTTATTATTTATTATATTTTAAAGTTGTGTGACCTCAGACCCCCTGCCCATTATGCTATCCACTCAGCTGTGTTTGCTCACTATGCTCAGGTTCAAAGGAACCATCACAAAGCTTGCAGCCTTCCTTTGGACTTAAGTCTTCTTAATCTTAAGTGTCAATAATCTAATTCGGCATGATGGCTACACTTGACAGAAGACGGAGAAAGGGTTAAATCACATCCACAATGCATTTACGTTGTTAGTACATTTCAATTTTTTGGTGGTGATCTTATCCTGTGGTGTTACTTGCAGTACTGGTTGCTTTTCACACAGTTAAATTTACAAACATTTTTTCGTAAACAAAGTTACGGGGTTAAAAAAGTAAACAGCACTAAAGCCTGGCATCAAATTGCCCCATCTGGGACTTGAAGCCGTCACCATCCGTTTCCATAGCCACTTAGGGTGAACAGCTTTTAAACACTAATTCTTTTGCACCGCTTGCGAGCCGTTTCTTCTGCTCCTTAATTAAGTCGTTATTAAACGAACACACTCGTACATGCTTTGCAACATTTGTAGCAAGAGGTGATGTAGATTGTATCGAACTGGAGATGATGGAATGGATGTTTGTTGGTTGTCATGTGAATTATATTAACTGTTGACATCGCCAAATTATTTGTAAGTCGTCTTTAGTGACATACAATTTAAACTGCAGCTAACATTTTGAATTATCCCACATAACCATTCTATCTACTCAGTAGAATGACTATTTGTTAATTTGCCTAAGATACCGAATCTGTATTCCTGTACAAAAAATCCGCTAGTAACTTGTTTAAGGGATTTGAAATTAGAGCTTAAAACTTGATCGTTGGGTACAGGTGTTAAGGTACTTCTGAACTTATCAGGCCCGACTACTTTTTGTAGTCCCCAAAAAGGCGATCCACGTAGAGGATAAGACTGATAGCACATGACGGCCCCCTGGAACATGCTTCATTGCCCTACTTTGCACTTCAGCGTTGCCAGACACCAGAATAGTGAACGGTGGCACAAGTACATTTTCAAAATTCAACACGCATTCAGCTTTACGAAGAGAAAATTAAAAGCTATAATTCATTCCGCAATAGGATGGATGTTCCTTCATCAGTGTTAATTTGCTTGACATCTGAGATGGATCAACATTTCACACCATTTAATAAGGCTGTACCGATACCAGCATCGGTATCGGTACTGATTTGGTGGCTACAATATATGCCCAATACTTCCCTCCGATACCACGGGCTTGGCACAAAATACGCTGGCCAAAAAAAAAAAAAAACGCAAGCGCCACACCAACAACAATAGTATTACTCTTATTGTTGTTGTGGGACTCGTGGGGGTGCGTTTTTTTTTTTGGGCCGGGGCGTATTTTGTACCAAGCCCCTGAGTTCGATACCGCTAACATTTGACTTGAACACACCCGTGGAAATATGTGCACAATATTTTTGCCGTATTCAGAAGTGATGATTTAAGTGCTCTACATTTTTGTAAATTTGCATGTTGTCTTTTTTTTTTTTACCAATATTAGAGTCCGGCCACTGAAAGAATGACTCGGCGTTCGTCGAATATCGCCCATGTTTGCCAGTACGATAGGTGCACCTTGCCGACAGCGAGTTCAATCGAGCTCAACATGGCGTCGAATTCGGCTTCCTTAGGAAAGCGCGGTAACACAGTCAAGCTCGGGAGATAGTTTAAAACGTCGTAAAGTATTTCGAATCTAGGGTGAGTGAATGTGGAGAGTTTAGAACAAACACACAATCCAGAATGTGTGCAATGGCTGCTACTGTCGTGAGGTTTTTCTATACGGCTCCTGCAAGGTGCGTTAAGCCTATAAGCTTTTCCGGGCAAGTTATCTACAGACGTCGGGGAAAAAAACTGCCGCGTCTATCAACCATTTTGCAGCTCAGTTTTTTTCGACACGTCAATATTACCAGAGATACTATAGCTATAGTATCTCTGATATTACACATGCATGCAAGCAGTGATTTAGGAGTGGGGACCGCATTCTAGTTTGCCTTTTTTGATGGTTGTGATCGGTGTTAGCAGCAATTAAAGTAAGCGGCGGCGCCAAATTGGGACGGCGGTGAGAGGGAAAACGATACGCTGGTTCCTTGTTTCGTTTTAGGGTTCAAAACGTTTGTGCAACACTAAAGGCTTAACGTCTGGATACGAGAAATCTTACGAAATTATCGGGAGTGGACAAAAGACGATGTTGATTTGTAACTACATGCACTTTGTACCGATTACGTGTGTAAACAAGCGAGCGGTCGCATTGAAATGCATGCTTATCTGACAACTAACACTGTCAATGTACTACAAGGATTTGCACACGCTTCAAGGTCACACGTGTGAATTTATTGTTGACTATTTTCGCATCCCCAAACACAGCCGAAATCACGAGACTACTTCTATCGATTTAAGTCGTAGTCCAACAGTTTTTCGTGATAGTTTGCTTTTTTTAGACACGTGGAAATGAATTCGTATTTATTCTTAATTCGTCTTATTTTACTTTATTTGTATGAATTAAATAAATTCTTAAATAAATTAAAAGTATTTAATTCAATATTTGTTCAATGTTTGTTTCAATTATTTTGTTTGTTTGGCTTTTGGGCAGCTGAATTTGGATGGCTTGCCTGCGTTACTTGTTGTTGCCTAGCAACCACTAGAGGAGGATGAGTGATACGTTAAGCGCGACGTTTAAGTATTAACCTTCTTTTTAAATCGTTTTTAAAAGTACTTCTACTGGAGCAAACATTTTCTCACTTCACTATGTTGTGGGAGGAACCATAAATTATCTTTCTTCATTGCTGAAATTATTTCATGTGTTGTACGTAGCCATAACAACGTCTCGAAACGAGACCGTGTTACATCATTCCCATTGAATTCAAAGCACGGGCGAGCTCGATTCGATCGTATTCTCAGCTTTCTCTAGCGACAGGAACTCCCTGGACCAAGCTCATAACATAGCGTTGCCAAACCATACGAAATCTACATACAGTATAAATGTGCCTTCGTAACGGGTAATGGAGAGCGCACCTTGCGCGCACCAAAAAAACAGGCGAGCGAGGTCACGACTTAAACAATCGATGATAACCTCAAGTCATTGTCTTAGTGGCCCGATTATAAAAGTGTGTTAAAATGTAAATCGTGAAGAATCGCCTAAACTTTAATAATAGGCTAGCTATGTTTATAACGATTTTTATATTTTTGAATTGTGTCGTTTTGCACAAGTTTTTTTTTTGGGGGGGAGGGGGGGGGGAGTATCGGTATCGATCCTGACGGTACCACAGGTATTGGTATCGGTACTGAATCGGTGAGGCCGAAACGTGGTATCGGTACAGCCTTACTATTTAATTAAACTACCCTGGACTGTGCCGAATTTTGAATTGACAGAAATAAATTTAGGACCAAAAAGCAAACTTTTTTGTTACACTATAGCCTACAATTAAATATCTAAATTATACCGTTACAGATCTGTCTCTGCTAAGCCATTAAAATACAATAGAACCTCGAAACTAATTAAGACCGAGGAGTGTTATATAATCCAATACGTCACATAGTTGAATTTACGTGCAATAAAAAAATTACATTTCTTCGAGTAGGATTTTCTGGTTGAGAGTATGATTTAACCTAGAAGAGGATTAGATGAACTTTTCATGCCAAAACCCATTTGTAAATACCTCTCTGGGGATGGATAATGCCGACGAGAAACTAAATCAATCTGACATCCAAACTTTTAATTTGACAAATTTACAAAATGCAGCAGTATATCTTATTCGGCTAAAAGAGTGATAGCTAACACAGTGATAAACATGTGGCCAATACAGCTGCATGCACTCTGGTGTTGGTTAGTCGCATTATCGCTATAACGTGTGCTGTAGGACAATCCAAATAGAAAGTCCTGTTATTTTGAGAGTTTGTGGTTATCATGCTGGCATTTTCAAGTTACCATAATATGTCAATTTCTGGTTTAGAAAATCCCTTTATAATAAACCTAGAAGCTCACAAACTAACCAGCCTAGCCATTAAGTGGTCTACATTGCCACCAGTCATGGTGATAATGCAACTAACCTACACAAAAAGGCATACAGCTGCATCACCCACGCCCTTCCATTATAACGATAACTCGTACAACAATAAACCTTCAGGCAAAATGAATGCAAAAATGACTTTATAACGATAAACCTGATATAACTATAACTTACTATGTCCAAAGGACCATGAACTGTCCTTATAAAGAGGTTTCAGTGTATAACAAGAAGATCACAGTCTTAACCATCACTATATTGGCCATAAGGGGAAATACTGCCGAATTTCGAAAATCATTAAAAAAAGCAAGTGATGTATTAAACTATTTTCTCAACTTGAAAGAAAAATAGCTTATTCACTGAAAAATGTTGAACTGTGTAGCTCCACCCTCCACAAAAAAAAATTGGTTAGGGGTTTGGGGTTGGGGGGGGGGGGGAACTCAGATAACAGACGTTTAAATAATTAGGGTTCTACTTTAAAAATTGTCAAAGCTATAATTTATCAGTGCTAGAATTATAAAATAACTTGGTCAGCTTAAACAATAGAAAATTTTAACTATTTAAGCTAACAGTCAAATTAATTTTACTACAGTTTTTATAAGTTTTTTTTTTAATGTTAATCCACAATTTAGCGGGAATGAACATCTACTGATAGCACAGTTAGTTACAGGATAAACGTCACAGTTTAGGCCCGTCAAGCAAGACGAAGTTGTTAGAACATTAACCCACGCTAGGATGAGATACAAGCAGGTATTTAGAGCAGACACCACATTTCCCCAAAGCAACATACAAACCTGTCATAGTCCCCGAAGAGCGCCCTTTCACTACTCCCGCGTAGCTCGGAGAGCCTGTGACCAGAGACATGGGACATGGGATGAGTCGGCAACATTATTATAACACTGAAAGAGTTCTCGCCATGCTTAGACCACACGTGACATGGGCGACAGTCATTCAAACAACAGCTGTAACAGTGTATCACACAGGGTGATCGGCGCGAGTTGTGCTAGAATTCGACAGCTAAAGTATTACCGAATAATTTGTCATGAAGCTAACGGTGTGTGATTGGGGGAGGAAGGATTAACTGGACAAGAAACGGATGACCTTCCATTGCTAGCTTCTTAATTATCCACCACACATAAGGGGAATAAATTAGAAACAAAATAGGAATAAATTAAACAAAGACCAGAACAAAAACTGGATAATGAGACTTGGGAGCTTTTATTCGTGAAATCAACTCTCCGGATACCTCACAGAAACTCAGGATTTATTCTACAATGACATGTTCACATATTGGACACTTTCTGAGTTGAGGCTTGGTGCGGCTCGCTAATTCACGTCTTGCCGTTACCTCACGTCTGGCTGCTACGTCGTGCCCAGACAGACACCATGGGTTTCCGGACAATTTAGTTTGGATCCCTTAACTGAAGGGTGATCATACCGAGGAGGATGCCATGGCTCCAATCACTCAATCCATTGCTCAGCAAAGGTGGTCATGGTGGACATACGAGCTCCCATCAGGTCCTCTGGGCGGGATACCTACCTGACTTCATAGATTAACTGCCTCTTCCTCTCTATAATGGCATGTGAAATCCAAAAACATACCAAATTGCTTCATCGCGTCCTGCTCTCACGGCGGCGAACATTGAAGATTGCCGAGGGGGCCAAGCTTGTAGACCATGATCCCTGGTATTATTTGCACAGTATACTTTCCTCCTCCATTTGTGCCGTCAGCAGGATCTGTAGATGCCACATCGACATCTGTGCTTTGGAGCCATTCTTCTGGCACCTCAGCATCACTGTTAGCTACAAGCCACAATGCAACTGGACAAGAATTATAGAAACTGAGTCCCCCCACAAAAGGTTAATGACCTTGACAATATTTGGCAATGCCAAAGAATTCTTCCTCATCACACCAGCCTCATGATAAATCTTTCAGCACTACTTAAGTTGGAGCTGCATCACACCTGATCACCTTGTACTGATATAAGTTAATAGCCATCCACTCATTCTTACAGTCCACACACGCACATACGTAGTACTACATAAGTATAACCTTGGTTGGAGAATTACTTCAATTCAAGCTAATGGAAGAACAGCCACCAAAACCAAAAGCCAACATTCGAGGTGTATACTGCACGTAATTTTAAGTTTACCTTCCTTGTTCATATTCATGAAATAGCTTTCAGGTCTACGTGGATATGCGCATGTTATTTTGTCTAAGCTTGAAGGAGCAAAGTTATGACGTTTACAATTTAGTCCCTCTCCTTTCTCAACAATACAAGTGGTAAGAGGCTAGTTTGCTATTATAAGCTATTGTGTACATCAAGCTTTTTGTGCTAGGTTTGGAGAAGTTTTCTGTGTATGTGAAAATAGACCTGACAAGGCAGATTCAGTTTGGAGAATTAACTTTTCATCTTGCATGTATCATGAATAAAAAAAAAAAAGGTTGTTTTAATTTGGGGACATCTTTTGGTGTTTGAAGAATTCAAGTTTTTGCTCAACGGTGATGCTTCTTATTTTAGAGATGTTTCACCTTGCTTGTGAAAGAAACAATTTTGTTTTTGTTTGTTTGTTGTGCATTTTTCATTTATTGGTACGACTGTGTTGTTCATTCTTACATTTATCCAGGTACAAATGGCTACCCCAAGCCCATCATAGTACATAGTTTCTTATGAATACCGTAAATCGCACATTAAAACATCCATTAGCTTATACAGTTACTTTGGAAAAAATGGGGGTTGGCCGTTAATTAATGCATAAACCATTTTCTAACTACTTGTGGCCAGCCATCACAGAAAATTTGGCAATTATGCGATCAGTAAAAATACAGTGAAACCTTTTTGAACAACATCGAAAAGGCCAAGCACAAAAACTTCCTTTTCATTCCAGTTATGTGCTTGTTCCTTTTAATTGCTCTGAAGTGTGAGAAGGGGAGAAGAGAGGCCCTCTTGCAGATGCAAGCAGACAAAGGATGAGTCCACTATTAATCCCGGGAAAGGAGAAGTGGCCAGTGATCATAGCAAGCAGTGCAGCATTAGTCCTACCTACTACCTTTCAGTCACAGCATGAAGCTAAGAAAAACAATTTAATTCTAAGAGACAAATTCACGCTCGAATTCAAAATAAACAAATCCTACCGAATTTGCGAATTTTCGACAGGCTGCTTGACTAAAGATGGTAAAAATATAGTCTGCCTGTCTTCCTGAGGCCACTATAAGAAGCTTATTTACAAGATTTACATTATCTACAATGTCCGATGTGCTTCGATCGTTGTGGAAATAGCAGACGACTGCCTTTCTGCAACAATCGATGCACGTCGGACATTGTATATAATGTAAATCTTGTAAATAAGCTTCTTGTGGTGGGCTGAGGAAGACAGGCAGACTATTATTTTTACAATCTTTAGTCAAGCAGCCTGTCGAAAATTCGTAAATTCGGTAGGATTTGTCTATTTTGAATTGGGGCATGAATTTGTCTCTTGGAATTTTTCGAACATTCAAAGTAGGACGATTCATTTTTTCAAAAACAATTTAAAGGTTGGGTGTCAACTGGAATATTTCACAATTTTGACCTTAAAGCAGTTTACGGGGAGGGCATTAGCTTCATTCGCCAGGACATTTAATGCACAATTTACGGTATAATGCACGATTTACAGAAAATGTTTTTGTTATCAATTTCTCATTTAAAAACTTTAGAATTGTACAGGATGACTTAATGGACAACGAGCAGCAGGTGGAAGGCGCAATGTAAGCATGAACTGACAGAGTTGCAGCAGTAAATAATGTTTGGCAAATTAACCAGCGGTGGAGTGGACGGTCTAGAGTTAAACTTTCGCACCACTCTATCCATGCATTATTTATTACAGTTGTTTGCTACATATCCTTGTTTGCTTAAACTTCAGTTTTATGTGCTTAACGTACCACCTACTGATTGGCACTACAGTGAGGCAATGCAGGTTGCAACATAGCACTGCCCTTTGGAGGTAACTACACCATTCAGTTTGGTAGCTCGTTTCTTCGGCTAACTTCAGAATGTAAAACGCAAAAAGGCAGTCGGCAAATGCAAGATAAATGAACGTTTGCATAGAACAAAAGAAAAATATCACAAGACATCGGAGAAATGTCTTAACAAAAATAGCTCAAAGGACATTTGCGCAATTCGGAATACACACAATTAAAATAAACGTAGTTACTGGCATAAATCACTTTCGCTGATCAATATTAGCCCTCATTTTACAAACAATATTTGTCTCACCATAGATCTACAATATTTCAATGTTATATATCTCTATAATTGCTAGCAATAATAAATAAAGTAAATGTAGGGCACAAAGGTATTTGTGCCCACTTTCTGTGCTCTCCAATAATGACGGAGAATATTAAAATACTAATGTTGTATTGCAGTCGACATTACCTGGTGCTCCTTGGGTCTTGTCAGTCTTTCGCACCGTTGATGCGTAGCTTGGGCTCGGCGTTGGGCTTGGTGCGGCCGGAACTTTCTCCGGTGCAGCTACTGGCGCATCGCCAGCAGAAGTTGGTACGACATCTTGCTTGCCATCCAACCTATTTCGAAATCATTATCAACTTTAAAAAATACTGAATCTTTACTGTACAAGAAAATTACGAGATGTAACTAAAATTACTGTAAAAATTGTTACCTAAGAATGGATACACACAAAAGACATTAAGCAGCCGAGATCTCCATGCTAAGAATGCAGTGTTAAAGGACAAAATATCACCAACCAGAAATAGGCGTACTGTTAAAAGATTTAATTCGAATTACTGCCGTGAAGTGTCTGCTATGTAAAAGTGCAGATATAAAGTCACCATTTCATGAGTTCTGATGAAATTATTTCCAGAATATAGGCAAGAACAATTTTTGTCATCAGAAAAAGGTTGGAGAAATTTCGTTTATCCAGCAACAGAAATTGCTGTGGATATAGCGTAAAGTTCGCGGAAATAATTATGTGGTTAACAATACCACAGTGCCTGGCTGGAAGAACACATGCAGTAATTGTAATCAAAGATCATAACTCGCCTTAGTTTTGTATCGGGAATTGCATGGTAAAACAGTATTGTTAATGTACGGTTCTGTGTCCGTTTTTCACGAAAATCTGGCTAACGTTGACCTGTCCAAAGTTTTGAAATGTTCCTGTTTTTTTTCTTTTTCTTAATATTCCCGGTTTTTGCTGTAAACATTCGATCTCTGGATTCTCCTGTACAGTACTGGCCCCTTGTCACAGTTGAAATCTCTACAACCGCAGCTATTACAGTTAAACCCCATTACAACAATACCTCTGCTATAACTAAGGCTGTACCGAACCGAACAGAAAGTGTTCGGTTCGGTTAGGTGTTTGGTCTTTTAAAGGCAAAATATCAAACCGAACGTATTTTTAGATCTAATTAACGGATTTTGATCTTTGAATACACCATTTTTTAGGTTTTTCGCCAACTTTCCGTTGGTCTAAACCACAAGTTCCTAGCTCTAACCGTTTACAAGTTATGAGAGAAAATGTGAAAGTAGAGGAGATTTATTTATGTTAAAACTGAGTTTACACATCTGTGCACTTACAAGTCCATGTAAAAATACCTGCATTTATTTAGAAACTTATACTTTGACAAATATATGAATCTTTGTAAACTGAGTTCTTATAAACTTTATTTTAAAGGTTTAGCGATTTGGTACATTTGTGTTCGGTTCGGATGTGTTCGGTGTTTGGCTTATTTATGGTTTGTTCAATTTGGTTCGGTTCGGGTAAAAAATTGTTGTTCGATACAGCCTTAGTTATAACAATAGTATCTTTGAAGTTCTTCATGCAACAATGCATGCCACAAAGTGACTGTTTATAACATAAACCTGACAGAACATTCAATTTCCAAACTCCTATGGACTATGTTATAAAAAGTTTTGTTGTATTCCGAAAGAATTTCATTGCTAATGGCAAAGTATTATTGTGCTTTTCTTATAGTTGATAAAGTCTTACACGTAGAAAGTGCTTTTTTAAGTAGCATATGTTTCTTTCAGAACTCTATCTACGTACCAAGGTTATTGTTAAAAGTCCATTCCTCCCAGCGCCATTATTCTCGAACCTCAATATCAAGTACGACCCTATAGTTCTATTAGCTTACCATTGGTCAATCACTTGCTAAAAATCAATTTTAAAATATGGCGTCTAGGAGACTTTCTGTTGAATATAGGGAACTATATTTACTGCATCCTGCAAGTAAATGATCCTTTGCGCACTTATAATAACTCTTGACATTTCAACTATGTGTGTGTGTGTGCATGTACTAATTGTTTAATCGTTTGCTAATAATTAAGAGATCAAAAATCTAAAAGACTAATGCGGTAAAAATTAAAATTATTTATGCCAATAGATCGTCGAAGAAAAATAATAAGATACTAGCCTAAAAAATTATAAATTGTGATGTTAAAATACAAAAAAACATTCCGGTTTGTGACGACACAATCATTAACTTGATGCTGTCTCGTTTACTATTCCCAAAGTCAACCGAGACAGCATCTGCGTTCCTAGCTGCGAGGAACGCAGCTACCACCCAAGCGAACCTTGGTGACGGTAACATGAGCAGATGGCAATCTGCGCTTGGTTGTTATAAGGCAGGCGGAATGTTACAAGGAAAGCCGGATGTACCTTTAAAATCGCTAACAATGCGTAAGGCTGGAATTCATACTTGTCAGAATTTAGTTAACATCGGATTTTGCAACCACCTAAAGACCATTAAGACTTTAGAGTATTTTTAATTTCCACATAAATTTCAACTTTCAAAGACTGTATATCTAAAATCACTAAAATCATTAGTTGCAAAACAAGTCAAAATTATTACTATAAAATAGTGTCTTACCTATGTTGCTTCAGCAACGTGCAATCTCCACCCTCGTTAGGGTCCAGATTGTATATGTACAAGTAACCATCTGCAGATGCAACCAACACACGTGG
>JAHWFP010183777.1:416-15979 GCA_023313725.1 Lithobius niger | reverse complement strand
TCGTGCCAGTACTCGTATGTACTTATGTACCTGTACTTGATTAAAGCTATTATTATTATTATTATTATTATTATTATTATTATTATTATTATTATTATGCAGGAGCAGTTCCTAATGTTCTGTGTAGGTATGGTGCCTCATATTCAATGTAGATACATAATAGTGGGTTTAATTTTTCCACTGTTAGATGTCTATGTGAATCTTACAATCCCATTCTGAATGTAATGTGTTCTAGCCTGATAATCACGTCTGCCATTTGGAAAATTAAGATTTCTTTCAATAAAGATGAAATAGCCAATTTAATTAACAAATGCGCCATGTTGTTGTTAATGTGTAATGAGCGTCATTTTGATATCAGGTGGCAATTTCAAAATTATCTTCTTTTTTCGTACAATTGCCATCAAATGATAGAATGTAGACAAGATAGTTATCAGTTGAAACAACGAATGTGCCTTTGTAGCTATTAAACTATGATGGGTGCCATCTTGAAATCAGGTGGACATTTTTTAATTATGCTTATTATTTCAGATTCCTGCCAAATTTAGAACATAGACGAAATAACTGGTACCAGTTGATATAAAGCTAATTATCTCTAATTTTCACTAATTATCTCATTATCGCTAATTATCTCATTATCGCTAATTATCTCATCATTGCTACTAATTTGTATTGGGTGCCATCTTAAAATTAGGTGGCCAATTTTATGTTATGTTTATTATACATCAATTTCCTTCAAATTTAGAAAGTAAGCGAAATAGTTGATACCTGTTAAAACAATGACTTCATTGCTTTAACCCCTTCGATGCCCGGAATAAACGCCCACACATAAAGGCTGAAACACGGGTTTTATGAGGGCTCCATGGTAACGCGAGGGAAACGACCCAAACTGGGCTGTCCCCAGCTTTGGTAGCTATTGTGTTGCTAGTGGTTATCGTTTGTTACTGTGTGGTGCAGTAGCACCTGATTGCTGATTTGTTGTTGACACAGTGCATCTTGTTGTTATCCGATATTATACAGACAATCAATGATACTTATGCAAAGCAGTCTATATTATACATAATAATGTATTGCTTCATATTAAATGCTTGTTACCAATCATCATAATAAGTGTTTAGATTATGTTTAAAAGTCCCCCTCGCAACTTCGAACTTCTGCTCCAAGTTTTGAGGTAAGATGAATTTCGATTATTTGGCGAATAATTGTCATACGCTAGGGGATGGATTTAAACAACCTTGAAGTGTTTCACTTGTGGCTGTGGTGGTATCTCTGGTTAAATATAGGTTAATGCCAGGAATTTTGATTATTATTCCTTGTATAATTACCCTGTAATTGCTATTTCTTCAATTTAATTTGCAAGCCGCATCAAGGCGATGCTTTGCGACATTTCCTGCTAGACTGTACTGGCAAGGAATGTTGAAAAAATCTCAAAAATAGATTTAGTATTTTACAAGGTAAATTGCTATTTGCAGGGGAAACTTAAGGTTTTAAAGCAGTCAACTTTATTGTTTGTTGGTGGGCATAGGACCGTTTGCTTCTGTGCTGTGGTACTTACTGCTCACTGTGTTGTTTTACAAAAAAATTTTATTATTTGGTATGTGTGTTTAGAACTTCCTGTTTGACAAATTTAGCTAATATGGGTAAAACTAGAAAGCTTATAAATTTATTGTTAATTGAAGGCTATAGATGTACAGAGTTCTAAATTTACATTGAAGTTTTGTATTTAAACAAGTTTAATGGTTAATTGATTGTTATTGACAGGTTTAAGGGCTACTTTCTTGTCCAGACAGGTTTACTGGTTTACTGGCCTGTAAAATTGAAGCATAAGAATTATGCAAAGCTAATTATTTGAAAACAAGCATGCTAGTAAATAAGCTTAAGTTGTAAATTTGAACGCTACGTTGTGATTAAAATTGTTTTGTTAAAATTATAAAACTGTACTTGCAGGCCGCTAGGAGATTGTTTAGATAAAATTTGTGCAAATTAGAAATTTTGTCAGATAAAAGGCTTTTTGATAAGATAATAATTTTGCTTAGTGCTCTCAGTTAAAATGCCTACTTCCAGTATTGAGGCTGAGGCTGTCAAACCTAATGGTTTGTTTCAAGAATTCGATTCGAGAAAGCATTCTTGGTTGACGTATATTTTAAGACTTAAGTGATTCCTTAAAGCCAAGAAAATCAAAGACAACGATCGTCGTGATGTTTTATTAGCAAGCGTGGGTGATTCAATGTTTCAAAAAATCGTAGAATTATTGATCCTCTTTGGAACGAAACCGTAACGTGTAACACCTTAATAAAAGCTGTCGAAATATCTGTCGAGCATGCACTCAGTACAATTTCTGAAAGGCTTAGATTTAATAAAAGGTCTCAAAAACCTAACTACTCTATAGCTATTGTTTAAAACAACTTACTAAACATTGCGGTTACGATAACATCATAGTAAGAAAAATTAAGGAACAAATGATTCGTGATAGAGTAGTTGGTGATGTTAACAGCCCTACTTTGCAGCGCGAAATAATTAAGATAACTCTTGACTTGCAGGCTACAGAGGAATTAGCACTCTCGCTGAAAGCATCTGATTTAAATCAGTTAGAACTTGCAACCGACTCGAGTAGTGTTAATTTTGTAGCGCAGGCTAAACATAAAAGTAAACATCATTCGTCTGAACACTCCTCCTCAAGTTATAGAGACCTGATATGTTTTTGTTGTGGCTTTACGGGTCACGCTCAAAGTCGTTGTCGCTTTAAAGATTACAACTGTGGTCGCTGCCACGAAAAAGGACATTTAAAAGCGGTTTGTCAAAAGTCTAAATACTTTAATCAGAATGCTAAGACAACTGAGCCTAAACCGCATCCTAAAAGTAGTGGTAAGAAGCATAAATACAGCTATAAAAACAACAGAGCTCATTTAGTTCAACAAAATGCGGAGTCAGAGTCTAGTTCAGTAGTTAAGAGTCCCAATGAGTGTGAAAGTTCAGGCAAATCCGATGACTACTTGGAAGCCAACGTACTGAGCATTGGTTCGGGTAAGGTGGAGAAGTGGACGGTCGTGTGTGCCATTAATTGTGTGGAGTTGCTACTGGAAGCAGATTGTGGTTGTACCTTTTAGTTGTTATCAATCTCGTTTTAAGAATTGTAAACTTTGTTAAATCTTGGACGGGTCAAACTGATAAAGTTTTTGGTTGTATCTGAGTGAACGTCAAAATCAGTGACAGGTCTGAACAGGTTCAAGCTTTAATTTCGAAAAGTGAACAACTGCCTTTAATGGGCAAGGATTCGTTAGCTATCTTTGATTACGAACTTACGCAGTTTTATCCTTTGGTTTTAAGACACATTAACTGGATTAAGAATGGACAAGTCTTAGGTGTTAATAGATCAACTATTACTCAGGAAATTTTGACAGCAAAATTTCCTGAATTGTTTAAACCAGGGTTAGGTTGCTTCAAAGACTGTCCAATTGTCTTCAACAACATTGTACTTGGTTTGCGATGGTACATGACCTAGCGTCGTACATTAAAAAATGTCTTGAATGTAAAATTCGTCATCCTGGAAAACAGGGTTTGATGGGTGCTGTTCGTATTCCACAGTTGTCAGGCGAATGCCACTGTATGGATTCGGTTGGACCACTCCCGAGATCTAACAGAGAGAACAAGTTTTTGCTTGTTGTGGTTTGATTATTAACTGAGTGGCCTGAGCTTTCTACAATTAAAGATGTAAAGCGACAACTGTAGCAGAGGTCCTTGTTAAAGAGCTGTTTTCAAGATATGGGCACTGTAAATGCTAGGTCTCGGAAAAAAGGAAATCTTTCTAGAATGGTGTGATATGCTCATTGGCTCAAATGTCCGGAGTACGTCAAACATTTCTCTCTTTTAGGCAACCCCACTGAAAGGTTAATTGAATCTGTAAAATCGTTGATTTGCACTAGGACTAAGTCTTCACAGAAGTCATGGGATCTTGATTAACCAATTATTGCCATGAGTTTACACGTAAGTGTTTCTCGAATGACGGGGTTCACTCCATCGCGTCTGCATCATGGTCAATAAATCGGATAAACAAAACTTCTGCTTGAAGTATCTCAGTTATCTTGTCTTTTAAATAATGCCATTACCTTGGCGAGATCTTGTTTGCACGATGGGCAGGATAAGAATTATGCTAAGACTGATGGCACGTGAGATGAGGTTAAGTTCAAAGTTGGGGATGAATACTAGAGGAAGACCCATTTCATTTCATTGAAAGCAACGTCATTCAATAAGAAGCTTGTGCTTCGATGCGAAGGGTCTTTGGTGAATCATCAAAGTGTGAATCCATTAACTTATAAGCTAAAGGACCCTAACTAAAAGGAGTACATTACTGGTACTACTCACCTATCCGAGCTAAAACTCTTTCATTATTAGTTTTCTAGTTTATTGTGTTATGATTATAATCTTATGTTTGAGTTTTTTTGTAGTAGATTTGTTTTAATTTTTTTCTGTCCTTAACCTTACATGTCGGTTTGTGTTGCTTCATTGACGCGGTTCGTGTTTTTTGATAGTGTTAACAATGGGTTATGAACTAGTTTGGCTAATAAAATTGTGCCATTAAAACGTTCCATGAATGTGATGACGACCATTCCTTCCATGTTTGCCTAATAAACCTTCGTGTGATAACTTTATCTTTTCTTTTTTCTTCTTTGTTTTATGATTTATTATAGTTGTGAAGATTTTTTTCATTTTTCTCTCTTCTTAAGTTTTCTTTAGTTTGATATTAATTGTTTTTGTTTTTAATCTTCTTTTATTTTGTTGCTTGCTTCTCGCTGATTTTTCTTGCTGGGAAACTTTACTGTTACTTTGCAATGTGTTTGGTTGCAAGTTACTGTTGATGTGGTGTTTTATTTTCCTACAAAATGGTGGGGGATTCATCTTCTGCTATTTTGTCAAACTTTTGGTAAAACCGAAAATGGTTGTATTTGCATTGACTGAGAAGTGCATAATTTTTTTTTTCTTAATGACTAATTTTTTGGCTTCCTCGTGAATTTATTTTCTCCATAAACTTAAATTATGCTCCGTTACATACTTTTTGAGTTGTATACCTGGGACATGAGCAAAGGAAGACACCTTTTGTTTGACGGATGGGGCTTCTGTCGCACTTCTGAGTGTACTTCGCACTTCATTAATTCAGTCCCTTGGCGGCTGGAAAGTTGAATGCTCCTTACGACATTGCTTGAGTAGTTAGGTACATACCTGAATATGCCTTGGTTTTGAGTTAATCATTATTTTCTTGTTTAATCATTAATTTTGCTTAATGTTAAGTTCCAATGTCACGCCATGTAATTATTTAATTCTTCTCTTATTTATTTCGCTTAAGTTTATTATTATTTATCATTTACCAATTTTGTGTTAATAATTTAAGTCTTGATATGCAAAATATCTTGTGCTTATAATCGGTCAGTTTGAGTTTGGTGTGTGCCTGCATTTTTTGTGAGAAACTTCACTTCACGTCGCTTCCCCTTTTGCCGAAGGGGCATGGCACGCCGCATGTTGCGTTAGTGAGGTATGGTTGCCAGCATGCATCTCAATGGCTGTCTTCTTTATTCTGGCCTGGTTCATCAACATTGAGCTGAATCATGTTTATTTGTCTAGACTGTTAACATACACCTGAATTATCCATACATGTGATTTTATTCTGCTTGATAATTATTCATGTAATAAATCATTTCTGTCTTGCATCACGGCTAGTCTTGGCGTGATTATCCGTTACGAATATTTCATCAACATGAGCTCGTCCTATTGACATTTCTGGAAGACTCAGTGAAAATCAACCATGCCATTGAATATCATTGCTTCCTAATTGAATTGCCTTCTCGTGTTTTTCATATTATTACCGATCCAGTGTTTAATCACTTATTCCAGCTGTGTAATGTGAAGATAATAACCAATAATCAATTTTGATGACATCCTGCTCATATTTACTTTTTCTTAATGGAAAATTCCACCATGACTGAGTTTAATTGAGATGTGGTTATTCCTATTTCCGTCTTGTGAGTTATTATTGCTGGATAATGACAACTTGGTGTAAAATTCAAGAATGTGCCCGGAGTTTAATTGTATACTCTGTTGTTTGAGATTTATTGAATATCGAATTACAACATAATACTTGTTAGCGATTGATACTACTCCTGTGAACTACTTTTATTTTACGTAATTCAGGCTTAATGTATTTAATAAATCCAATTTAGCAAGGATTCGTTTGCCTCCAGTCCTCCTGGCTATTAATTAATATAACATCCCTCTCCACCCCCCACGCATTGGGTGAACCCGGGACCAAACCTAGAAAACAGTACAGCTACTTCCCTCTACTGAATAAAAAAAAAAGAAAAAAAGCCCAATAGTGCTCCTGCGAGTTCTCTAATAGCCTGAAATGTACATGGATAAGATATTCTGAATGATGGGGATCTAGTTTTTTTATCAATTCTAGCCAAAACTGTTTAGCTTAGATAGACACAGTCATACACTGTATCCGGAGAATAAATCACCAACAATTCATCGCACGTACAATTCATCGTAGTCAATTCATCGCTGAACAATACATCGCGTGCACAATTCGTCGAGTGTTTAATTCATCTCACTGACAATTCATAGCACGGTTTAATTAATCTTATATTATAAAGTAAAGGTTCATAGCAAAAAAAGACGAGTACCGGAAGAAACCACACACCAACAATGAAAACGGGTAAACGTGTTAATTCTTTGGTCAAAATGATAGACTGAGCGTGTGGCCGTGTTGATGGGAAATGTCCGTGTTAAACAGATTGAGACTGAGGGTGCGTCTGCTACCATTAAGCATGTGATTATGCATTACCCGAACCTAAAACGTATTTTTTGGGAGCATTGTTAAGGACGGAAACCGAATCAGTTTTACTGAATAACTGCAAAAGGAGGAGTGGTTGAGGGGGGTGCACTATTTAATTCAACTACCCATCAAATTCAACTATGTGTAGCAAAGAGGAGGGATGGGAAGGAGGATAGGAAAGATGGGAAGGGGAGGGAGAGGGCAATGAGATGAAAGGGATAGGGGAGGGAGAGGATGGGAATATATATTACAGGGAGTCAAATTGCCAGCCATAGTCAACTTTTTTTTAAACTTTGAAGTTTATCGCACGTTTTAAATAATATTATTCAATAATGCTAATTTTTATTCCATAAAGTAAAGCTTCAAATCTTGAAACTTCAAATTTAAAAATTGCAATGCAGAGCTTAAAAATCAAATCCTTTAAACTTTTAGGTTTAAATTATGAGTAATTCCGTGTAGATAAATTGTTCTGAAGACAAAATTCCACGTAGATAAAACAGTTAACGAGTGCAATATGGGCGACACGTTATTTCCGTTATATACGGTTTAAGTAATCATAGAAAAATAATCCTTAATGTTGTCTTCTGGTTCAAACTAGCAACCCTCGTACGTCACTCACACATTACATTTCTAGCGAGAAACCAACTGCTGAGCTATCGTGACAAACTGAGATGCTGTGACGAATTAACATGCTATGAATTTGTATACGCGATGAATTGTCCATGAGTATATTTGTACACGCGATGTATTGTTCAGCGATTAATTGCCTGCGCTGAATTGCCTGTCCGATAAATTGTTGGCGATGTAATGACATGGAACCATCATACGCCCGTTTAAGGGTGAAGTTATAATGGCATAGCGGCTGTTTTCTATTTCAAAGTGCTCTTGTGATGTTCATATTTGCACTTGTTTCTACGCTAAAAAATTTCGGTAAGGATTGATGGAGAGAATAGATCTCCACCTAAGAATATCAGAATATCCTAAGCATGTCCATTTTGGGCTAATAGAGAGCTTGCAAGAGCACGATGAAATCGAAAATCACCATACGCTCTTGCTGCTACACCATTACAACACATTTAAATGGGCATAGAAAGGTCCCTATCTAATTTTAAAAATTTTGGCTAGAAACCAACCTCTCAGAATTTCCTAAGTGTGTTCATTGTAGTTGGCTATTAATGAGCTTGCAAGATCACTTTGAAACCGAAAATCCTATCCAAACAATTAAAAAAGAGCGCTGGCGCAAATTAAGTGTGATATACAATTTTTGGGGTTCAATGGTTGTTTTGACGTAAAAGATGAGTATCACCTTTTCTGTCCATAACTGTGTGTTGAACGGTTCTGTTTAAGGTTATGCTTTTGATATGGTGATGGTTAAGGAGTTACAGCCAAGAATCCGTTTTCGGAGGTAAGCCATCCCAACATCCTTCGGGGAGTTGAAGTTGCTATCAGAACATTTATTTCTAGTTACCCTTCATCCATACTAACTCTCAAGTTTTTGACACAAAGTGAATAATTTTGTGGAGAAGAGAATTTTGTGGAGACAATCCCATCCTCCTCTAAGATGTTGAACTTGCTTTCATAGCTATTTGTTTCCAGTTACCTTTCATGTGTATTAGGGTGGTCCAGTTTAGTATGTTAAAAATTCAACTTTAAAAAAATAATGAGGCATGTTCGTAATTTAGTTCCTTTTAGTGAAAAAATAATAGGTTTAAAAATTTAGGTCAAAATTATAATATTTAGGGGTAGCTCAAGATTATCAAAAGTTTACGTTTAGGTCCCGATTACCCCGCAATATGAATACTTTGGGACCCTGGGTCAAAATATTTTTCTTTGCAATACACTAACAATGTTTCTTATGTTTGTTACACGTTTTCTGTGAGTCTGACAGAAGGAACAACTAGTAAACAATGGCGAGAAGCAAAACGACAGAAATTTATCTGGTTGGATAACATTTGACTAGTTTAGGACTCCGTATCCTGCCTGCGGGAAGAGAAGCTCTCAGGTGTATTTTCTCCCTTGGAGCCAAAACCAATAAAATCAAAAGAAGATTGTACATGAAGTGTTGGAACTTTTGGAGAGAGCCCGTGTGCCAAACATGGAGAACAGGGCCATCATCGCCAAGCTCACATTTGTCCTCTACAATATGAACGGGCTGAAGAAAAACCGGAATGGGAATACTGATCAGCAGAAGTCCAATGAGACATACCTGAAGGAAGAGCACTCTAAGCTGTTCGACATTTTATATCCACAAGGATGCTTTGTCCCTCATTGCATACGCAAACATGAGCTTCCTTCTTGACCAGAGGACGGCAAGAAAGATGGTGATGAGTGGAGAAGATAAGGAGTTTGCGAAGAGGGTGGAGAAAAGGCAGGAAGATTATGAAGGACAGGATGGAGGAAAAGGAGAAAGGGCAGATGGTGGCTGAGGATCAACAGCACAATTAATCAATTTGTCAACCTCTTCTTCTGATATTGCACTGATGCCATTGGTCGGAGCTCTCAAAATGTTGTTTTCTTCAATGATGCGCAATGGCTGCAAATCTCTCCCCTCCTAAGCAATTAAATACCAAAGTTGGTAACTGCACGAGCAGCAACATTCTAGCAGGCGAGCAGTTCACATCCTAAATGTCAATGCATCGTTATCAGGAATAAGTAGTTTCTCTGAGCGCCTTTTGACGCACGACGTTCGAAGCATGGACCACAACAGCAACGGTCGTTAAGTATCCTTCATAGGGAAAAGTCGAGGAGCTAGATACCTCCTTAGTTCTATACTGGGATGGCAAGCTGTTACCAGACCTCACCAACACGGGAGATGGTTCAAACGTGGATCGTTTGCCCATTCTGGTTTCCAGCCCAGATATCGAATTTGAGAAACTACCAAAGTTGACGTCGGGCTGCGATGGTCAACGAGATCAAAAAAGATGTTCGAGGCTATGAATTGGAGAAACATACGAAGCACTTTCCTTTGACATGACTTCTTCAAAGACTGGGATACATTCTGGTTGCTGCCATCTAATAGAAGCTTTGGGTAGACCACCCTTGCACTTACTTGTAGACATCACATCATGGAATTGATATTGGCATCGGTCTTCAAAAAGCAAACCACCGTGATGATTACACAGAGTTGGGTCATCTATCTCTCCATTTTCCTACAGGGGAACTTCACGCTCTTATCAGAAAACCAGGAGCCTTCCACCATACCTGTTGGAAAGCAAAAGCCATCTATGTGCCCAAGAGTCTTAGGTTCCAGGCGCACTTGAAGCTCATGTGGCTCAAGGATACGATCTCCGTGAAGTGTACCTCTTCGTTGTACTCATCTGCTCCAGAGCATGGACTGCAACTTCTGTGGACCGCTGCCTTCAATGACTTGGTTCTGAGACCTTGTCCACTACAAAGTGGTAAACAAGAATATCGCTGATGCAGCCCTAAACTCCTTCCGATGCCATCTCTGGTTTCTAGGGGGGAGTGACCTCGTTGGTTTCTCTTTTCTTACGGAAAGTGACAACAGATGAAAAGTGGAACATCATGGCACAGATCAAGGAGGGGGTCAAAGTAAACAATGGGTTCCCGAAGGAGGAAAAGAAACGTCTAAGAGCCCAAGTTATCTTGCTTCTTTCTCATCCAGAAGTCTCTGTAAATAAAGTTAAACTTCCTGGATCATCCTCCTGAGGAGTGGGAAGACAATGTGGATTTTCTAGAGGGAAGGAGGAAACTGGATGCACTTAAAGGTCGTGAATGATAGCGCAGAAAGGGGAGCTGCCATGATAAGCACTTTCAACGACTCCCTGACCAACGAAGTAAAGACTAAACAGTTTCTGCTCCAAGTTGGGAGAAGACCGTCGCCTTTATACCCATAAATAACAACTTTGAACGTTGTTGAATGAAAAACATACGAGAAAAACTTTCCCATTGCATTTCGACTTGTGTAGACAGTAGAATCAAAAGCTAAGTGCATAATGTAATAACATTAATACTTAAATAACGCAAACTTTGATTGAGTTGAGCGACCTGTAAATATACTCGGATTGTTGAGATTTTTTTCCCTGTCAGTTTTTTTAGTAGACGAACACATTAAGCAACATGCTCACCAAAAATTGTTACCTACGTTTTTTTGGACCACCCTAATGTGTATCCATACCAAGTTTCATGCTTTTCGTACAAAGTGAACAATTTATACACCAGTTTCTGTAATGGGGGGGGGGGGGGGAATCTAAGCCACCACCTCCTCCCTAAAGGAAATTTCACGTTGCTATCATAACTATTTTTTCCAGTTAACCTTTATGTGCATCCATATCAACTTTCATGCTTTTAAGGAAAATTGGAAATTTGCTTTTCATACACATTTAAACAATTTATATACCACTTTATGCCATTTTGTGATATTAAGCCGCCCCTAACCCACCAGAAGGGGAGGGGGCGGGGTTTGAGCTTGGCGTCATAGCTATTTGTTTCCAGATACCCTGCATGTGAACCAACTTATATGCTTTTCACACGACTGAACAGTTTACACACCTTTATATGCCATTTTTGGTTTTACTATGTTAACTATGTTTCCAGTTAACCTTCATGTGCTACCGTACCAACATTCATGATTTTCACACAAACTGAACAATTTTTGGGGAAGGATAAGACACCCCATCTCCTTGGAAGGGGTTGACCTTGATATCATAGCTATTTGTTTCCCAGTTACCCATCATGTGCATCCATATCAACTAACATGCTTTTCACACAAACTCAACAATTTATACACCTTTTTATGATATTTTTGAGAGGGGGGTTAAGCCAATCCAAACCCAGGGGGTTTTGAACTTGAAATCGCCATTTGTTTCCAGTTTCCCTTCATGTGCATCCATGCCAACTTATGTTACCCTTCACGTACGTCCATGCCAACTTGAATGCTTTTAATAGAAACGAAACAATTTATACACCATTTTATGCTATTTTGGAGATTAAGCAATCCCCTACTCTCCCTCATAGGAGTATTGAACTTGATATCGTAGCTGTTTGTTTCCACCTATCCGTCATGTACATCAACGCCAACTCTAATGCTTTTCACACAAAATGCACAATTTATACACCATTTTATGCTATTTGGGGGGGGAGGTTGAGTCATCCCATAATCATCTCAGAGGGGTTTGAACTTTCTACCAAAGCTATTGTTTCCAGTTATCCTTATTTGCATCTGCACCAAATTTCATGCTTTTCACACAAAGTGAACAATTCTTTAAATTTTGGGCACGCAGTCGCCCTGTACTAATAGGATCATTCAAATACTGCAAGTTACGTAGACTTGTGGCATTTCTTCACTTGTGATGAAATTGGCAGTCTAGCTGTCGAAGCTTCAATATTAAATTCCTACTGTAAAAAAGCTGTGTCGTGGGGTTCATTTGACGGATTCAAAACGAGTTTCGTGAAAATGAATTTCTAAAATGCAATTCACCAATCGTATTACTTGACTATTTAACGCCCTTTACGTTGAATGGACGTGAAACCATTCACATAGAAAATTTAAGCAAGTTTCGTTCGGCTTTTCTGACTATGGATGGCATAAAATCTTTAATGGTTCTAATTCTTTCAATTTAAATGTCATCAATAAATTTGAAATTGTTCCTATTCCCCAAACCCAATTGCAAACCCTTGCAAGCGCAAGACAAAAATAGCATTAGTGTATTGTGAACTGACACAGAACGAAATTATATGGAATGATATGCCGCTACATAAAAAGAATCAGAACGATCCACTCAACGCCATCTACTGGCAGAAAAATCGAAGATAATATATACAAATATATGATCAACGTATTTAAATTGCATAAAATAGGGTATGGAATGGGTCTCAATTCTTTTTTACGTTTACGATGGATGTAACCTGGAACAATAACTGAGACAAACAAGCGTTCAGACTTGTAGTTCTCTTATCAGTGGTTATTATGGGTTTAACGTTGCAGAAAAAAAAATAAACGAATAACCGCAGATAATAAAATTGCAGAATACGTTGATAGTGCATTAAGCAACCCAACTCAAGCCACAATTCTGCTTTTACCTAAGCCACAGTTCTGCTTTTACCTAAGCCACAGTTCTGCTTTTACCTAAGCCACAGTTCTGCTTTTACCTAAGCCACATTCTGTTGAATTGTTCGCTTACCTTCTGTGGAGTCTTCGTCAGAGTTCCCTTCACGATTCATATATCTTCCGAGTGAAGGGGAATCGTTGATATCATAATTTGGTGGCACAATTCTTTGAAGCCAGTCTGATGTTCTGTTGCTACTGCAACAAAATACAAGGACTTTCAAATGGCTGATAGAAGGTTGGTGACTTTTATTCAAACATTTTGGAGTTATAAAACCTTGAATTTCGAATAAAACGATTTTATAAATAAAAATAAGCTCTTTTCTATCTATACACCGAATTAACCGAAGCTGGCTGGTCAGACGGATAGTTTTCTGACCAGCTTGGCCAAATGTTGTAGATTTTTTAATGTTGTTTTAAAAAAATGCTTTCCCCCAAATCATTTTTTGCGATAACACAAAGAATTAAGCCAGACATGTAAACACCTTTGGGCTTGGAGGTATGTACAGCGTGAACAAAAGATCATTGCGATTTAGAATCTATGGTTAATTAAATAGGATTCTGTGATGCAGGGATGGTCAGTACATTGAAAAATTATAATAAAAAAAATAAAGCGTAAAAAAATCTAGAATTTTAACGATAGAGCTATGTCTGCCAGACCACACCACGAATTTTAGAATACCTACACAACAAACACTAAGATATACTGTAGCTTTACACCTGTCAAAAAAAATACGCGTCATTTATCATCTTTTGTGTTGTTATATCATAGAAAATAAGCCTCAAAGAACTATTACAATTAAATATCGTCAAAGTTTGTTGTTTTTAGAGAACAGAGTACGACGCCTTGAAGCTCCTGCTGCGGGATTGACTGAGTTATTATGCCAAAATTTCGGTGCAGAAAGTGCATTGAAAAGATTTACGTGCATTTAGTCTGTGGAAGAAACTGTTTTTTTAACAATCGAAAATATAGTGGCATTTATTTATTTTTTCATACTATGTTTACGGTTAGTTAGTTTGGGTCACCGGGTCACCAGTGCACTGGGGCACACTAGGTCAACGGGTCTTACCCGAAATTCTGGGTCGGGTGCTCAGACCTAGTGTTCTTGGTGTCGACGGCCACTTACGGTCCGGCACTTACTTGTTGATTGTCGCCATCTTGATGGTGTTCGTCGTCGGTTCCATCTTCCGCATGACATTGTGCGTCAATTGGGCGATAAGTCTGTCCTCCTGTCCGGTGTTTTTCAATTTTTGCAGGAGGTACAGATGTATGACAAGATTTAGGTTAGGGGTTTGAATAATATCTCTGTAATGTGTGGTGCGGTGGCAACCCGGACCACTGCACTGTGACTGAGGTGGCGCTAATGACCAAGCTGTCGACGCGCCATTAAGCCTCATTTCCCCCCCCCCCTCAGACCTAGTGACCCGGTGACCCAGCCTAATGACTCGCTGAACCGATCCAACGGAAGGCAGCTTAAATAATTATTACCTAAACCAACAGTTGACAACAATACTGCGTGCTTCAGTGATTGTTGCCCAAACCAACAGAGTTACTGCTTACATTTATAAAGTATAAAATTTCAAATTTTTTTATTGAATAATTGTCAAGTATACTAATTTTCATTAACCTAAAATTTTGCTAAATAATGAATGTCTTTGCATTAGGGGGGGGGAAGGAAATATAAATGCATCTGATTGTCGAGAGTAAACAAAGAAGTGTTCTGTTTGTTCGTCTACACTGTAAAGCATAAAATCGATGCAGACATCAACTTCTAAATAATGAATACGCATTGCTGAATTTGTTCAAACTTTTGCCTTTGCCTGTAAATGTTTAACAAATCGTCAGAGTTTAATTTAAACCGTGTTTGTTGATGGTCGGGAGCCGGCCTACATACTAGGGGCATTGCCTACATGCAAACAAACCACTACCATTATCATAACGTTTGATGGTGTAGAACAAGTTATTATTTGTTCCAAAAATTAATAAACGTGATTCAGGTAATTTACCATGTGATGCAATATTTTTCATTTTTCACTTCTCTTTGTGGCTGGTTTTAACATATAGTGAGAGGTAGTTCTTTTCAGATATCATAATATCTACGACTAGATGTCATTCGGTTTTTTTTTTAGCTTTTTTTCTGGTTTCGTAGTTTATAGTAATTTCATTCTTTATGTAAATTAACCTCAATCTATTTGGATTTATTACAATATTTATTTGGCGTATTTATTCTAATTTGTTGTACGTTATCAGAATTAAACTTATACCACGGCTGTGACTTCACGCTAACTCAACGCCATGCTAAATTTCATTAGGTTAAATCCAGTTAACCGTGACAGGAAGTGTGCGTCATCACAAAAGTATGGATTATCAAGTTACCCCACAATTTTGCGGCTGCCGATAAACCACACTTTTGACACTTCCAGATCTTGTGACCGGGAACCACAAACCAATGACCAAATACAGCGTTCAAAAACGTAACGTAATAAAAACTTACAAAAGGAATTACGTAACTTGCCTGAATATTCCGATTGAAACCCTATCCCTACTAACTCATACATGTCTGACCTATATCTGCGTTTATTCGTGCCGCCTAACCACCCTAATCCCCCTCCTCCACAAACTAAAACGGAATTACCTTCATTCATACCGATATCCCTATTATCGTATTTCTT